>PVKM010022777.1:0-21593 GCA_004027735.1 Carollia perspicillata
GGGAGGATAAGAGAACATGTCCAGAGGTGTTTCAGTGAACCCGGGGAATGCTTGCTGTAGTTTCTCTCATTCTGCCCTGGTCCCTGGAATGTTTGCCTTGTGAGTGGTCCCTTGTTGCTGCTCAAGTTAAGCAGGGAGTAGGGCAATAGATTTATGTGCCTCCAAACATTTTTGACAAGTGTTCTTATTGCTTAGATACTTGAATGTGTACCCTAATAAATGTGCATGCATTTATTATTTGAGAACTGTATTAATGTACTACTTTATTAAATGACACACACAAAATGTTTGCAAAGAAACAGGATGAAATATGTATCGAAAAGATTTTGTTTATTTGTTAACACAAAAAACTATCTTGTTTCAGAGAAACTCATTTTTTAAAATAAAATCAATGTAACCATATGTGCTGGATTTAACCTTTTGCGATGATTGAAGCTCTGCTCCTAAATTTGTTTAGTTTAATATTTATCGCCTTGCCTGAAAGATAACTTGTAGATACGTACAAGTCTAAATTAATGTGTCACCACTGATATTTCTTCATAAATATTATTTTCTTTTAATTTTATCTACCAACTTGGCCAAATTTTGTTGAAATTGAACCTGTTGCTTTTCATTCTTATATTGGTTGTTTTTATAACTAGTTGATCTATAGTAAATTATTACTCTTTCATCAAAGAAATTCAAATCATGCTGAAAATCTTCATTCATAAGATGTTTGAGCAAGTAAGAAAAATTATGCTTTTAAGTCTTATTGTGCAAAATTAAGTGTTTCTATAGATAATTATTTACTAATTTAAGGAGTAGAGTAACAACAATGAGAACACTACCAGACTTCTATTTTCAAAAAGTTTCAACCATAGTATATGTCACTTTGAAAAGTAGTTGCTTTCTCTGTGATTGAAAATAAAACAGTATAAATTTAAGAAAAGTAGTTGCTTTCTCATGTATTATTTAAATTAGTTTCTTGTCTTAAAGAGTATTTGTTTACTTCTTACCACATGCCTGGTAAACTACTGTAGACAACATTTTAGTTACGTGATATCAAGGCATTGCCAGAAACTTTGGAACACTTGGGTTTTTGTAACTGAAATATGTACTACACTATATTTGAAATCTGTTGAGTATTTCACTATGAGATAACATGTAAATCTCTGACTGGTTAAAAATAGTTTCCATCATTCTATATTTCCTCACACAGTATTATAAATATTCTATGATTGAAAGACTTGTTCATATGCAATTACTGTTCAAGATTTGGAGAGAGAACAAAACCAAGTTAAATTCTGCTAAAAGAGAATGAATAAATGTGGTTACTCTTCAGTGTTACTTGAAGATGCTTCACATAATGCCCTGGCACATTACTTTAAAAATATTTTTTTCATTTTTTATTGTTTACTGTATTACAGTAATCCCAATCCCCCCTTTGGCCCTCTCCCCTTAGCCTGCCCCTCCCATTCCTATAGTCAATCATCACATTATTATTCATGTCCATGGGTCATGCATATATGAACTCTGTCCATAAAGTATGAAATATAGAGACATTTACTGAAGAAGATACAAGATACAAGAAACATTGTACATAGGACAATGATGCCTCAGTCCCCTTCAAAGTAGGTACCTTGGGACCTCACACAGTTCTTCCAATAGCCATCACATTCTCCGTTGTATTTTCTTGAGTCTCGTCAATGGTCTGAAATCTCTTCCCTTTCAAAAGTGATTTTAGTTTTGGAAAAAGTCAGAAGTCACAGGGTACCAAATCTCTGCTATATGGGTGCTGAATCACTTGGGTGATTTGATATTTCACCAAAACACTCTGAAGGAGATATGATGCATGAGGAAACATGTCATAATGAAGCTGCCCATCACCAGTTGCCCATAGCTGTAGTCTTCTGAATTATCCGAATAATTCTCGTGGAGGAACGTTCAAGCTCAATGCACAGTTTGATGCAGTTTCATTGCTCTACTTGCTCAGTCATTTTCAATGTGATGGCCACACAGTACACATGATCACTCAATGGCATCTACTGCCCTCTCTGACTAGTTCAGTAAAGTTATTGTTGTTCAAGCATGCACATTCCAACCCACTCTTTTTGGTTGCCAGATTATATCGATGTCATGGAAACCATTCTCACTATATCAACAATGGCTAGACTTTTTCCAGACAGACCTCTTATATTCTGTGACTAATCCCTTCATCTTCTTTCAAACAACCCCCACATTCCCCCTCTTCTTCTACAGCTGTCAGTCTGTTCCACATTTCTATGTATCTGATTCTATTTTGCTCATTAGTTTATTTTGTTCACTAGATTCCCCTTATAAGTAAGACCATATGGTATCTGTCTTTCATTGACTGGCTTATTTCACTTAACATAATAGTCTCCGGTTCTATCCATGCTGTCACACAAAAAGTAAAAATTACTTTTTTACTACTGAGTAGTATTTCATGTGTATACTTAAGACAGTTTTTTAATCTCTTTATCTACCAATGATCTCTTAGGCTGTTTCCAAATCTTGGCTGTTGTAAATAATGCTGCTATGAACATAGGGGTGCATATATTATTTTGGATTGGAGTATTGGGATTCTTTGGATATATTCCTAGAAGTAGAATCATTGGGTCAAAAGGAAGTTCTATTTTTAAGTTTTTGAGGAAACTCCATACTATTTTCTAGAATCAACGCATAGTCTGCATTCCCACAAAGAGTGCACTAAGGTTTTCTTTTTTCACATCTTTGCCAGCACTTCTTATTTGTTGATTTGTTGATATTAATGATAGCCCAAAGGGAGTAGAAGGAAGGAAATAATCAAGATCAGAATGGAAATAAATGGCATAGAGACTACAAAAAAAAAGCAATTGAAAAAAATCAATGAATCCAGAAGCTGGTCCTTTGAAAAGGTAAACAAAATTAATGAACCTTTAAACAGACTCATTAAGGAAAAAAAAAAAAAAGAGGACCCGAGTTAATAAAATCAGAAATTAAAGAAGAGAAATAACAACTGATACCACAGAAATACAAAGGACTGTAAGAAAATACCACATGCCAAGAAATTGTCCAGCCTGGATGAAATGGGTAAATTTCTAGAATATAAAATCTCCCACAACTGAATCAAGAAGAAGCAGAACAACTGAATGGACATAACAACTAATGATATTGAAGCAGTAATCAAAAAACTCTCAGCAAACAAATCTTGGACCAGGTGGCTTCAGAGGCAAATTTTGCCAATCATACAAAGAAGAATGAACACCTATCCTTCTAAAATTATTCCAGAAAATTCAAGAAAAGGGAAGGCGTACAAGATCTTTTTACAAAGCTAGTGTTATCCTAATTCCAAAACCAGGAAAAGACACAACAAAGAAAGAAAACTATAGGTCAATGTGTCTCATGAACATAGATGCTAAAATCCTCAACAAAAGATTAGCACACAAAAGATCCAGCAATGCATTAAAAGGATCATACACTGTGATCAAGTGGGATTACCCCTGTGGATGCAAGTTGGTACAATATCTGCAAATCAATAAATATAATACAACAAGTAAACAAAATGAGGCCTGGCCAGTGTGGCTTAGTCCATTGAGTGCCTGTCTGCGAACCAAAGGGTCACTGGTTCCATTCCCATCAGGACACATTCCCAGTATGGGGCGTGTGAGAGGCAACACCTCACTGATGTTTCTCTCCTCTTTTTTCTCTCACCCTTCCCTTCTCTCTAAAAATAAATAAATAAAACCTTTAAAAAGGGGGAAATGAATATCACATGATATCAATAGCTACAGAAAAATCACTTGATAAAATCCAGCACCCATTTACAATAAAAACTTTCAGCAAAGTAGGTAGGAATAGAGGGATCCTATCACAACATGATAAAGATTGTATATGAAAAACCTTCAGCTAACATACTCAATGGGCAAAAACTAAAAGCATTTCCTCTAAGATCAGGAACAAGTCAGGGAGTCTATTTCCACCACTGCTATTTAACATAGAACTGGAAGTCATAGCCGCAGTGACCAGAGAAGAAGAAGAAAAAAGCATTCAAGTTGAAAAGAAAATTTTAAATGTTTTAATTGAAATGAGAATTAGGATATGCACACTCCAATTCTGGGGGCCCTTGACCTTGAAGTCTTTCTAATGAACTAAATTTTTACCTGAATATCTTGAATATCTACTGCAGACAGATGTCCATTGAGCAGAATCTGGTTTTCTATGCTCTGGATTCACTTAAGTATAAAATTAACTGAACTCATAAAAATAGAGGATAATAATTGTCTATTAAAATCTTTTTTTGAGATTTGCTTTTTTTCTTTTTCTCTACTTTATTTTTTATTGTTTATTCTATTACAGTTATTTCCAAAATTTTCCCCTTTGCTCCTCTCCACCCAGCGCATCTTTCAACCACAGTCACTTCCCTCTCCGTTGTGCATGTTTATGAGTCATTCATTCATGTTCTTTGATTCTTCCTTTTCTTTGAGTCACTGTTTTCTTCCTCATAATGAAAGATTGTTTAATAACTTTGCTTCTGCAAAGTATTACTGGCCAGTACTCATTTAGATTTACATTGCTATATATTTTTTGGACAATTGGAAGTATCCATTTACTAACTGTATCAAACATTTATTGACTTTTATTGACTTCTCCTTTTTAAGCATCACTATTTTAAACACTGTACATTTACAGTAGATGATCCCCAAAGTCCAATCACAGATGAAGTTTATAGCCTATAATATTTCATAATGACTTCTAATTTTACCTTTCAATACCAAATTAGCCAAATTAAACTATCCTAATGCTCAGGCTTTTTAAATGATGTTCATTCACTCATTCACTTATTCATTCATGTAACAATAGAAAAAATAATTTCAACTCTTTATTTAAAAAGTTACCTTTCTACCACCTAGTTCTTTGAGTAGTACACATGCATTTCTTGTGAAAGCTTGGTGGAACTAAATCTATAAATCAAATAGTGGATGAGATGGAATGAACATTTCTCAGCACAATCTTAAACCTCCTAAGCACTAGTATTTGTCTGGATAAGGCACCGGACTTCAGTTCTAGGACTCAGTGGAGTCTCTCTAGAAACATCATAATACCTTAATGACAGCAATCTTATGTTGTACATTTTGTCTTAATATCAGAAATAGTGGAGGCTATGGTCCCTAATGCATCAGATTAGAACCCCTGAGATTCTCTACCTATTGATTCTTTTTCTGCTCCTTTTTTCATACGAAAGCTTCCCTCTCAGAATCATTTTGCAACACAAAATTCTAAGTGGCATGAAACTTTTGGACAAGTTTTGCAAACAGCAAGGCTATTTAATGGGTTATTTTAATATAGCCAAAGAGAATAATTTAATCAATAGAAGAATATTTTATTTTACATTTCATGAAGAAGGCAGTCTCCACTCTCAAGAGTCTGGAGAACTTCAAAGCAAGGAAGGGGGTTGCATTCTGCTGAGGAAGACAAGAGATAAGGAAAGAGTATTTGGCTTAAGTTGGTTGTCTGGAATTGCATATCTGACCTTATTTTAAACAAGAAAATCATTACAAATATTTGGCAGTTGGAGATTGGCTGTCTGGATATACTGTGTTTCTGGTCCAGTGGAGCATTTACAGGAACAAAAAAGTTATCTAAGTTTCAGTTTGCTGACTTGGCACCTCAGGCAGGAACAGCTCCATCTTTGGCCTGAAAATTTATTTCAGTGGTTATGTGAGTTTCCCTAACACTGCCCATTTGGCATTCCTATCAAAGGCCACTGATGTTTCCAATGAAGAGGGTGGAGGAGACACCAGGGGATGACAAAGATCATGCAATTTGTTAAATCTATCTGAGTAGGAAAATTAATTTTATCCCATGACAAAGGATACAAAATTAAGCATAAAATATCTGTTCAAATGGTGCTTATGATCTAGAAAGGTACATTACTCTTAGTCATGTATAACTAATAAAAATGTAGTAAAAATAAATTCCATGTGAGAGGATTTTGTGAGTTCAAGCATGCTGCTTCAGAGTTATCTTTGATGCTCCTGTGTTAATTTTGAAAGAGTAACTGTCAAGTTAAACTAGTAAATCTTTTTCATTGAATCCAACATTATAAAATATCATCTGCTAATATTAATGTTACAAAATAGGATCACATCTTTTGCAAAAACACTTATATGCAGTAAAGAGGTGAAATCACCAAAATGAAGTCATATGTGTAATTTAATTCCTTAAATCTCAAATACACTCACATTCGATAAATACAAAGCAAATTACAAATGCAACTTCTTTCCTAGTAACAATACTATTATCCTATTTTTGGACTGACATCACTTTAATTTTGGACTGGTTTAAATTACATGCCTACAGATAATTTTTATTCCTAGTGGAAAGAGATGCACTGATTTGCAATATAGACTGTATCCGTTAATCAGTCCATCCATATAAATTGAGAGTGTGAGGAGATAAATTGCCAAATGAGGCAACTACAGGAAGAAAGGATAGTAGATGCTCATAAGAAAACATCATACACAACACAGTAGTAAAGAAATAACTGTAGGGATTTCCTTTTCTTTCTTGGATCATTTAAACAGTCTTTTCATTTCATGTTCAGTCTCTCTAGAAAAACGCTAAGTCTCTTCAATAGCCTTGCCATTCCTTGCTTTCCTCCCAGGAGGATGTCTGAGGAAAGTTGTGTGTAAACATTGGTTGGCAGGAAGCAATGGGAGTCCTTGGTGCTTTGCCTATTGAATGTTCCGGTTTCCATCAGCTTACTTGCCTGCCTCCATCTCTTGTTTCCCATTCCAGAATTATTTTTACCATACCCTAAAATCCACTACACTTCCCCCACAGAGAAGCAAACCCTGCGGTTTCAAGAACTGAGGCAGAAGACATAGCTTCACGTATGCCACAGGAGGAAGTCTGTTGTGGGTCTGCTGGAAATGCTAAGGACAGTAGTAATAACGAACACTTGCAAAGCATTCTGTGTCATGCATATTTTAAGCACTTTACAATCATTAACTTAGGTAATTAAATTAGATGCCCTATTAAATCATAACCCCATCTACCTTTTATTAATTACATAAAGAATACTACACTGTTTTCTGGCAGATGAGGTCTTTAGACCAACTAGAATGAAGATTCTGTAATCGGACAGGTCAAAGTGAAAATCACACTAATAATTCCCCTGGAGTTCTTCCTTTATTTCTTCCCTCTTTGTAGACACAACTACGTATTTGTTTTAGTTACAAAGTGTTTGCATAAGCATTAATAAAAACATAAAACATAGTAATATTAACTGTGCACTGCTCGACATTCTTCTCAGGATTTAAGAACATGGTCTCAGACCAGAGAGAGACAGACAGAGAGACCTGAAAAGGCAGGCGGAGAAAGAAAAAAAAAAGGCAGGGATATTATACAACAATAATGATACAGAGACATCTATCACGTTGAAACAAAAGTGAGGATTTATTTTGATGTACTTCCTCTTCCTCAGATTTATTGCCGATATTTGCAACATAAATCCCACAGTTCTCTTATCCCAAAGAAAAGGGAGAAGGAGGAATTTTCAAGGGAAAAGGGCAGAAACCAAGAAGAGATGGATCACTGGCCTAAGATAAACGAGAAGGAAACCTAACTTAGACGACTTTTCCTGAGTCACCATGTGATACACGAGAAACGTAAAAGGCAATGACGATCAGTTGAATTGGTGTGAAACTGTCTATAACAGGAAGCAGCGCAACCTTATGAAAAGATCAAGAAAAAGCAACTGAAAGGCTTGGCTGCTGGTGCCAGCCGCTTCTAGCTCTTTGATCTTGGGCATGTCAATTTTCTTTGGTTTCTATTTTCTTCTTCATGGTTCTGAAACCTAAATGGTAATCATAATCAAACCATCTCTTTTAAATATAATTGTACTAAATTTCACCTCAGGCATATGAAATAAAATGTGTAGAAAATCTATATTTTATAGAAACTTCTTCATGTGACTTCATTAATCAACCAATTTGGAAACCATTGGGCCAGAAGACACCTTAATTCTATTCCAGTAAAAGGTTCTAACTTTAATTCCCTTTTGAAAAAAAATAACCCACCTAGTATAAAATTCATTATGTAGCCATGTATAATTTAGTGGTCTTAGTCTATTCACAAAGTTATATAGTCATTACCACTATCTAATTCCGGAATGTTCTCATCTCCCCAAAGAGAAGCTCTTTATCTATCAGCAGTTACTCCTATAACAGAGATGGAAATTTCAAAATATAAGAAATTCATACCATTTCTGGAACAAAAAAATAAAACAAAAACTAAAAAGATGTAAGAGATTCATCAGCCAAATAGAATGTATAAAAATGTTTTCGAATCTGATCCAAACAACTGTGTAAAACTAAGTTAAGTTAAATTTTTTATTTCCTTGTGGATATACATATTTCAGTATTACAAAAAAATGTTTTATGCCTAGTATTTACTTGAAAACACAAAGATGAGAGATATTGATGAAATAAGATTGGACATACATACAAAAATTATTAAATCTATGAATGGGTACATGACAATGTACTATATTATTCATTCAAACAAATATGTTTAACAACTTCTTAATACAAAATTAAAATGACAAAGCAAGAAAGTTTTCTTTTTCATCATGCCATTTACTGAAGAATTACTAGTGCCATCCGTTAAAGAATTACTACTATATGTATATACAGCTGGGTGCATAAATAAGTTTACAGTTGTGAGCACACGAAGCATAGAGTTTATTCCTGTGTTATTATGTATTGCTGTATTATTTTTGACATGAACAACTGTAAACTTCCTTTTGCCCCAGACTGTGTATACCTTGTTCTTATTGAGAGATATGTCAGTTTTCTTTTTAAGGCAACTGGATAAAACTAATAATTATTTATTTTTTCCCTTGTTTCCAACTTAAGGCTACATTCCTATTGATATAGTTAAGAAAAAATTTTCATTTTTAAGCTATTTTCTCGAAAACTTTAAAGGCAATCTACAACTTCCTCATGATGAGAAAGTGTCTCCATCAAGCAAAACATTCAGTAGAATAAAAACAGTTGGTTCTAAACACTGAGGAAATACTTTAGAGGCTTAGTTTCTCTGATTTTAAGAGTGGGTAGCCCTGCTGTGTGGTATTCATTTTTGTGTGACATCCATTAGAATTAAAACTCATTTCAAAATATCATATTGGCATCAATGAAAATATCTTCCCAGCTGTTTCCTAATTTTACTGGTCCTAGTATCCAATCTATGTTACTATCAAGGAAGCTCCTAAGTTGTTATACAACCTCAGGCTCTGGCCACATTGATCAGAATAAAATTTATCTGGTCCAAGCTGTATTAAATAATCTCTGGAAGCTGAGATTCTAGATGACATCTCCCCAAGTGGAAATTATATTGAAAATCTGGAAGGTGTCAGTCATGTTTCCTGGAATATGAACCTATAAAAGTGAAGGAAAAAATAACTAATGCAGAGGAAAACAGACAAATATTGGAGAGAGTTGTGGGTTTTGAGTCACTATTTTCAATGGTGACTGAAGTTCAGATGCATTTCTGTTCTCGTGACTTATCTATTTCAATCATTTTTTGATTCCATACCACAAACGTTTCTTTTATGTTCAGTTAGTTTTTATTTTATTTTGGTTACTGGGAAACAAACAAATATTTTTGCCACGGTTATAAATGTTATAAACTTCAATGTAACAAAAACATTAGATTAGCACTTTGATAAGAAATGAAAACTGGCTATAAAGTTTTATGCACACAGAATGCTGAAGGCTCATCCTAGGGTAGTGTGGAAGTTCAATTCACTTATTGGTAGAAGTTTCACTGTTTTTATGAATAGGTGAAAGCTACTGTCAGAACTATTTGACAGAAAAAGACTCAGTAAGTATTTGGAAGATATTTTTGACCTGACAATTAAGATGCATCTTCTATTAAACACTCTCCAATCACCATAATAGATGCTGTAGAAAAATTACATTTTCTTTAGGCCAAAATGGAGCAAGAAACTGTAGATTAGATGCAGGCAGCTATATAATTTTCCAAAACTGGATGAATTTATATTTTAGGTTGAAGTAAAAAATCATGAACCTTGTTTTCTTTAATGCAAGTCAAAATTTATACACCTGGAAACCATTAATTGTCTTTTGAATCATACTTTTGTTAAACTGGCATTAAAATTGAAATCACGTTCATTTTTGCCAATATATTATCTATAATTCAGCCTGAATGAGTTATAATCTTGTGGGGGGGGCTCTGCCCGCAGAGCCCCACCCCAGCCATCACAGATAAAAATAATGCTACAAAGACATGATCTGCTTGGGGAGGAAAGTTGGCTAATCTCTCAAAGGACAGGGCCCCGAGTCCTTACCTCAATGGTATTTATTGGGTTCGTAACACACAGGAATACAGGTAAGGCTCATCAATCAATGTCAGGCAGTAAGGGTCAAACAATAGATAACAAAGAACTCTGAGGGCCTATTTTGAGTCAGGGTCAGATAGCTAAAGAGCCATAAAACTTTGAGGAACAAACTCACTTCTCTCTTGGACCCTTATCCTTTGATTGAGAGCATTCTAAACAAAGCAGGTTTCACAGGATTTTACATATTCTTTCTTAGGTCTGATTGCCCTAGGGAATCCCCCTTTTCTAGCACAGGACAGTACCCACCACCAGCATTGTCTCAGGCTTAAGGCATTGTCTCAGGCTTAAGTCAGGCAGGGGAAGTAAGGCAGCCAAGAGATTAGCAGACATTTTGCAAACAGAATGAAGACTCAGGCTATGTCAGAATAGCCAGGGATTGAGGGTCCATCACCCCCTCTTTGCTGCAGCCCCCCGAGTCCCTCTTTGAGCGCCTCCCAAGTGATGGTGTCTGGCTTCGGTTGCCCCTCCTCTGAGGGATCTTACCCGTCATTGACTAACTGACCAAGCATTGGGGGTCAGAGATGGATGAAGCAGAAGCAGCGCTCCTGCCAGGGAGATAAGCTTTGTCTCCTTAGTGGCTCACAGTCCAAAGGTTGCTTGCTCAGCCTTAGCCATGAGGGGTGGTTACAACTTCTGAAACCAGGCAGAGCGGTTCCCAACATAATCTCATTAACATGAACAAAGAGAGAGAAATATATATTCTACACAAAATTATTTGAGAATCTAGTAATTCTTGACACAGGACTATGATTATCTACCTATCTACCTAACAAATGATAGGATTTCAGATACTTCTTGTTACTATGAATAAGTTTGAGTAAGAGATTCCATCACTTATAAAGTAAAATGTCAAAACCCACTGTATTAAAAGATTACTTTATTTTGTCATTTAAAAGAAATTTTAAATCACAATATTATATTCAAACCAAGTATAGCTATTTTTCTTGAACTTTATGTCCATGCAGAAATAGTTTGCTTTCAGTTTTACTGAAAGTTTTTAAAAATCAGTTTACTTCTCTAAAAGTGAAATTAATTTTTTTATGAAAGATAAAATAGATATCTCTATGTAAGAATTATTTTTATTTTCTATGTGAGAGAAATACATTTTCTTTTTTTCATTTATTTTATATTTTTAATTTTTTTATTGTTATTCAAGTATAGTTTTCTTTTACTCCCATCCCAGTCCACCCCCCCACCCCGTGCTCCGCACCTCCCTCCCATTTCCACCCCCCTTAGTTTTTGCCCATGTGTCCTTTATACTTATTCCTATAATCCCTTCCATTTTCCCCCTGAAATTCCCTCCCATCTCCCCTCTGGTTACTGTCAACCTGTTTTCTATTTCAATGTCTTTGGTTATACTTTTCTTGCTTGTTTGTTTTGTTGCTTAGGTTCCTGTTAAAGGTGAGATCATATGGTATTTGTCTTTTACCGCCTGGCTTATTTCACTTAGCATAATGCTTTCCAGTTCCATCCATGTTGTTGCAAAGGGTAGGAACTCCTTCTTTCTTTCTGCTGCATAGAATTCCATTGTGTAAATGTACCATAGTTTTTTGATCCATTCATTTACTGATGGGCACCTAGGTTGCTTCCAACACTTGGCTATTATAAATTGTGCTGCTATGAACATTGGGGTGCACAGGTTCTTTTAGAATGCTGTTTCAGGGTTCTTGGGATATAATCCTAGCAGTGGAATTGCTGGGTCAAAAGGCAGTTCCATTTTTAGTTTTCATAGAAAATTCCATACTGTTTTCCATAGTGGTTTGTGTTACATTTTCAATGTAATTGATTATACTAAACTATCTGATTAATTATATGAAAATTATGTTCATGGGGGGATATAGGAAATGTCACTTTTATTAGTTATTCAAAGGGGTCTATGGCCCTGGCTGGTGTGGCTCAGTGGATTGAGAGCCAGCCTGTGAACCAAACAGTCACAGTTTTGATTCCCAGTCAGGGCACATGCCTGGGTTGTGGGCCAGGTCCCTGGTAGGGGACACTCAAGAGGCAGTCACACATTAATGTTTCTCTCTCTTTCTCCTTCCTTCTTTTCTGTCTAAAAATAAATGAATAAAATCTTTTTAAAAGGGATCTATGAACAATTATATATTAAGTACTGCAGATTTAAATATATATATTTATATATATTGAAGATTATTTCTTCTCTTGAGAAATACTATATTTGGATTTTATTTGTCATTGGAGTCATAGGTTTGAATCGTTTTCTTGCTCATAACAGAGGATCTTATTAACATATTTTTTAAAGAATAAATAAAAAATTGTATTGAAAATTAACCCTGAAGATATGTTTGTTAGGTAGCAGCTAGGAATGAGTGGCCAGAGGGGAAATAAAGGCAGGGCTCTCTCCATTACCATCTAACAAAGAACTTAATACAGGAGGCAGGAAGCAAGAGGAAGACATGTCTCACCAATTGACTCAGCAGTCCTGAGCTTGGCTTTGTAACATTGCTGGGTGCCCTGAGCCTTACACGAGCAACATAGCACAGGAGGAGGGGAGAGTCATTGAGACTGTGCTGAGAAAAGGGGATTCTACAAGCTCCAATAATAATTTTACTGTTGGAGAAAAACGAACTCTTACATGATCTGGGGTTACAGAGTAAGCCTTTATTACACGCGTGGGCCCAGAGGAGACAGCTTCCAAATTCTGGGCACTGAGGAGGGGTCAGGTGGGTGGTTAAATACATTGCAACAAAGTGGGGAGGGGAGAGATCTTGTGATACAAGCAGGAGATACGTAATTGTGAAAACCAAGGATACGAGAAAGGAAGGGAAGTGGTCCCGGACCCAGGACAAAGGAACAGCAGGGGAGCATCCAGGGCCTGGGGCATGAAATCAACTAACTAGTCAACTGGTGATAGTCTGAAGCCAGGAAGCCAGCAGGGAGCCATCAGGGGCTGATGCAGAGTGCCAGCTTCAATCTCTATCTACTACATTTAAATTTCTACTACATACTAAGATTGCTTGGTGCCCTGAACATCACAAACAGGAATTGTACAGGCGAGGGGCCTGGTCTTTGAGAGCCTATGCTGGGAACGGGAGCTTCTAACAATTTTACTAAGACAAAGAGTCTTTACTGAGAAAAAAGTCAGTGTGGCTGTACATTATTCCCAAGGAGAGAAGTAAGGGGAACCTACAAACCAGCTAAGGTACATAATATCTCCTGAACCCCAACAGCTGACATACTTAGATTAGCTAAGTACCCACTTGTAGTCTTGGCTCAAGTGTATAGAGCAAACTTACTAACAAACTTACTAACGACTTTATTTTCTCCGTATGTGGGGCATTTAGACTAGCTGGGCGCCTGCTTGCAGCTTTGTGCTCATGTGTGTCATAAGTAAACCTGCTGTCTCATTTTCACTATACATGTTTGTTTCTCGCTTGAATTATTCTCCCGAGGGTGAGACAAGAACCATGCCACCGGAGAGCCTTTTGACTCGGTCCTCTCTCCCATCTGTAACATATTTATGTAAACACAAATGAGATTTATCTTTTAGAATTAAAAGTGATTCTTAGTGTTACAGTTGAATGAATAAGACATGTTTATAAATAAATGATTTTTAGATTTACTTTTGTATGAAGGGAAAGATTTGCAGATTAATCAAGGAGAAGTTTTGTATCAGAAAGAAAGAAAGGATTAAGCAGTAAAAAAAGTACATGAACGTAATATTTAACAATATATTTAAGATCCCTTCTTTTTTTCTCCATGTTCTTGAAGTTTTGAATGATGACAATCTCTCCAGGCCTCCCTTCTCTGGTGCTTCCAAAGAAGCATAAGTGGTCCCATTTTGACTGAAGGATTGTTTTAAACTGCAAGTCGCTTGACTAAAAATAGTGAAGAAAGGTAATGATGATGAATTAGAAAAATTTATAATCACTTTACACTACTGACAAATGACATTTTAAAGATATACTTATTTCACATTGCTGTTAAAACAATCTAACTCCAGTACTAAACTTACTTCATGCCTTTGTTTTTCTCCTCAGGCACATCTCTAAATACTCCACCCTTCTCATTCTATTCTTCAACAATATGGGGAGTATAATGTTTCATTTCTCCAAACATCTTAAAACTTGGAAAATTATATATATATATATATATATACATATACATACATACACACAAGTATATATAATAAAATTATATATATCACCTTCTCACTTAAAATTATTACCTTAAAATTATCACCTTAAAATTATATATATAATAAAATAAAAACTATATACATATATGTATACACATAAACACACACAAACACACATCACCTCCTCACTTCATCCACTACAGGCTGAATTAGGAAACTTTTTGTATGTACTTATAAAAACACGTAATTGCATCTACTGTATTCTTTAGTGTATTATATTTGTAATGTATTATTATTGAATTTTTATATGACCTTTTCTATGGAAAGCACTGTAACATATCTAAATTCCTGAAACTCAGCAATTGATTCTCACAAAGTAGGCAGTCACAGTCAGATTAACTGAGAAGGGGACTCACACCTGTTATCTATAGTAGGTTTGTAATGGCGTTCACTTCTCTACTACTCTACTTCAGGCTCTATCTCCATGTGTACATTTTACTAGAGAATAGGAGCACAATGTCTTAGTCACTGATCCAAGTACTAGGCATGGAAAAGAATGGCTAATAATTATTCATAAAATTTGCTATTAATAATTAATTTGAAATAATTAATAATTACATAATAATTATCTCTTATAGCCAAACAGTGTAAATGCCACTGGTACAATACTAGGAAGCAGCGATACAAAACAGCCTCTACAATTTTGGGTTAAAGACTCAACTCTGAGTTTCTTTAAATGTGTTCTTCAATAATGGTCAAAATCTTTATCTGAGGTTCTGTGGACTACCTACTAGGTACTGCAAAGCCTAGTAAATAACCCATTTATCTCATTTAAATCTGTTTTAGTCCAACAGAGAGGTCTTTATTCTTTTAAAGGGGACTCTGAAATTTTCATGTGACCCAGACTTCCCCACACATGCTCATTGTGTCAGTTTATGTCCTCTGGGAAGTAAAAGCCAGGGCAGAGTGAATACTGCGCAAATATTTACTAGGGGTAATGACTATGAAAGGTAAAAGGAGAAGGGAGCAGGAGTAAGATAAGGAATCTTTCAGACCATGATGCAGATCCGATACCTGTGAGAGAAGCTGAAGAAGGAAGGATGGAGTAGGAGAAGCCTCTCATTGTGACTGACTCTATGAGCTCTAAGAAAGCATTGACTAGTCCAAAGGACAAACGGGAGGAGGTCCCATGCAGGCGGAGGCAACAGAAACTGATCAGCAAGAGGAGATACAACTGCTGCACACTATTGGCAGAGAAAAAGTACATGAGGACCTCAAATAATTTACTTGGATGCCTCCTGGTTTCCTCTTTCCCATTTGTAACTGTAAATGGATAAATGCAGCAACGTTGGCTTAAGAAGCATATATATGCCATGTGCTCAGATTTCTTAAAAATGAAGGTTTGGATCACATCAGCAGATAAACCACCAAGACTTGTAGAGGTCGTCTATGAGTGTGAGGGAGATGTGAAATGGATGGGAAAGGGTGAATAAAAGTCATGACCCTTCGCTGTTTTGTGTACCATAAGCCTTTACTTCTAAGTTTCCCTTCAGAAGAAAGAGCCTCTTGAAAATGACAGATAAACTACATTTTTAATAATGTAAACAATGGATCATTAAAAGCTTATTATCCCTTAGTACAAGTGATAGACTGGCAGTAATAGAAATGTTCCACATAGATATTACCTCAAAAAGAAGCCTGCCATAATGTGTGAAGTTTGTTGGTCATCTCCAACTGCAGTCCCTTTGAGATCTACCAAAGTATTTGAGCTGAAGTTATGTTCTTCCCATGAATCCCCAGTCAGTGAATATAGCAAGGGTACTATGGTCTGGCCATTTCTTCCCCAGTTGAAAGAATACTAAGCAATAAGGGAAATAAACTACTAATGTATAAAACAACATGTATTTATTAACATTTAATTATGCCTAGTAAAATAAATCTTATCCAAAAGCTTACATACTGTATGTTTCCATTGATATGACATACTGGAAAAGACAAAACAATAGAGACATAATGCATGCCAGGGGTTTTTAAAAACTGGGGGTGAGAAAAATGAAAACCACGAAGGAGCACATAAGGAATTGAAGGATGATGAAACTTTCTATATCTCTATTGTGGTAGTTGTTATACAATGGTATGCTTTTATCAAAATTTGTGGAATCTAGTGTAAAAACACTAAAAAAAGAAATTTACTATATGTAGATCATGCCTTAATATCTTTTAATGAACAGTACTTTCAACTCAAAAAGTTTTTAAAGAGACTAGAATATATGCAAAGAAATGATAACATCTGTGTCCCCAAAGAAATGTTATTTTCTTTGCATACCATGTCATGAAGAAGATTGGGAAGCATTGCCTTTAAGCATACAAAATAATAAAATTCTCTGAGACAACAAAGGCATTTTTATTTATTGTCATTAACCAGAAGTACTTAATTGTATCTGTTCTTCAAACTTTGTGGCAACAACAGTGGCTTCCTCATTAACAACTCAGGGCATACTGAATTCAATATATATTGTGACAATTTATTAATAACGATCCCCTTCAGACTGCCATGGTCTACCCACAGCCATATAATTCTTGACTTTTTAAATGTATTTGCATGATGAGAATGCATAAAGCTGTGGAACTAAGGGAATGTGCAGCATATCAGCATATTTTTCCATGTTCTCACAAATCTTTCATTTCAAAAACCACAGTATTTTCCTAAAGTGTCAAACATCTTGCAGACCTACATTATGTCACTTGTTCTGAGCATAGTTCAAGATGTAGCAACACCTTCCTCAATCTCTCCCTCTCAGATAGCTTGAAAATAAAATTTCTCTGGACTAGGGATTTTGGGGATGATCACTTGGTAGAAATCTAGAAGAGCATGGATAGTGTCATTTTTATTTGTTGCACTTTCATTTTCTGGCATTTTCTATTCATAGAGTGTAGATGAGAATGACTTCCAGTGATTCAAACTCCATAGGTTGCCTGAAATCCAGGGATAGCACTTCTGAAAATTGAGGCAGGTCCTAATCATTTTCTGTAGAGTTCTTCATCTGTACATAACGACAGCAGGAGCTGCTGCTTCTCAGAGCCCCTGTGTACCTTGGGTAAAGACAGGTTTCAATATCTCCATATTCAGTATCTGATATTCATAGAAACGATCCAATAAATAACTGCCATGAAAAATGCTTTTCAGAAAATAATTGGACTGTATGACCACCTGCAGCTCATTCACTGTCACTGGATTCCCTAGTGCTTCCCTGTGTACTCCCTTCTACTATTTTAGTCTCCCCTGTACCAGAGGATTATGGTATATGCAGTAAATTTGTCAAGTGCTTACTTAGGTGGCCAAGTTGTGAGAAATGTTGATACATCTGATTTTGAGTTATGTGAGCTGTTCATTAAGCAGGCAGAGGATAGAATTAGAGAATTACCTGTTTATAGATGGCACTGGTACCTCTGGATTGGATGTGTATCTGTGGGTGTGGGTTTCAGTGTATGATTTTCCCTTAACGTGGAAGCAGCTAAAGCATGTTCAAATGTGGTGGCAACAGAACCAAAGAACCAAAAAAGATTTTTAGTACTGTATTGAAATGAAATAATTTTGTAAGTAGTCTATTTTTTGGGTATTTGTAATTATCCATCCCCTTCTCAGGAGAATGATTTCTGGTAAGAGTAGAGTCTTTATTCAGTACAAGTTGTTATTGTCAAAAGAATGACTATCTAGTTAGCAGAGAAGAGTTTTAAGAGACGAAGGAAGGATAATTTAAGAGGTAGCTCACTTTACCTGAATGAGAGAGAGAGAGAGTTTGAGATCCACTGTGGAATACCTGGGAGTAGAAACTATTGGGCTCTTTATACAGGCAGGAAAGGAGAGAAACATATTGTTGGCAACTGTTTAAAGAGACTGAGGAATAGAAGATAGACACTTTATACCGGTTGGGTTTTTAGTGAAATTCTGTTCAGTGTTTACATGAAATGATTCTTCAATTTCCCCCAAAAGTTCTTAGTAAAATCCTAACTTTTTACCAATACCCTCATGTAGGCTGATTCTTTGTATTTAATGTAAAGAGTCACATGTTCTCTGTCAAAGAGACCCTCGTACCACCCCAGGTAGTACTGACATTTGTCATGGGCTGCATTTTATGTAATGAGAGAAAAGATGGGAACCAGAACACAGGTGTAAGGGTTGGCTCTGATGGTGAGCCATGCCTTTCCACCCTAACTGGTGGAAAATATAAAAACAAATTAAAATAAATGTGGATGAGTATAGAAAATCCAATCTAACAGCAAGGTCAATTACTGAAATGGGTGGGTGAAGGTGAAGTTACTACCAGTTTAAGAAAGATGGGGAAAGTTGAAATAATTATAAAGGATAAGCATGGAAAAACCAAGTTCAGCTGCATGCCACTTGAAAGCCAACACTGGAGAGACATGTGTTAGGTGAAAAGGAAAGGTTGCTTTTATTCAGGAAACCCATCACCTAGGACAATGGCAGACTAACGTCCAAAGGCCATCTCTAAAATTCTTGACCAAGGAGAAAAGTTTTAAAGGGAAGAAAGAAAGAAGGAGAGTTCCAGGGAACTGAGAGAGAAGTCTGTGTTTCCTTAGTCAGAAATATACTTTTTTGCATTAGACTTCTGGGTGCCAGCAGCTGCTAACAGCTGCTTTGAAAACATACTTATAAATTTTCCTTGCAACCTTGAAGTTATCTCCTGCTTAACAGAGATACCACATCAGCAACTTATGACAGCACTCCTGAAAACAGAAGGACTTGATCAGGAAGAACAGTTAACATATGAACAAAGGCCTGATTATGAATTAAATTATTTAATTCTAGCTCCAAAAATATTAGGGACATTAAAGTCACAAGAGAATCTTCTATAGGTATTTAGGTTTACAGTAAAACATAAATGAAAAGTTGTCAGAATGAGGACTATAATCAGTGTCAGTCTGTCCTCCTACGAGAGAGGCTTAATAATTGGTGCACAATTATGGATCAGGAAGTTGGTTGAATTGCACCTAAACACTTGCATTTTTCCATGATGGTGTTATGAATGAGGGAACTCACGGATTTGACAACATTTATTCCTAAGAGTTATTCTTCCAGAAGATGACATTCTTGAAATGTTTCATCTCAAGTAGGCTTTAAAAGATTGTTTTCATTATGCATAAGAGCAAATTCTTTTTTTAAAGTATTAATTTTCTAATTCCTTTTATGTGGAAAATATCAAAACCAAACAACTACAGATGGATCGCATCACATCTGACTCACAAGATGTACTCTTATTTACCCGTCATTACCAAGAAAAACACTGGCTTTCCAAATTCAATTTAAAAACAACAACAACAACAGTATCCTGTTATATTTTCTGAGGCTGTGGGTGGCAGTCCTGCACTTAGAAAACAATCTGTTTGAGCATCCATCACCCATTCAATTCTGTTAACCACAAGAGCTAGTGCATTTCAAAATATAAACCGCAGATTTGGAGATGTTCGCTTGTAGGGAGACCCACATTCATAGTCAGTGCCTTTAGTATTTCTCATTTTTACAAAGGTTTGTTAGCAATAGTAATGTGAACATTTAAATTATGAACAAAAACCCAGCTCTGCCTGGTGTGACTCAGTGGATTGAGTGTTGCCCCGTGAACCAAAAGGTCACTGGATCCATTCCCAAATTAGGGCATATGCCTGGGTTGAGGCCCAGGCCCGCAGCTGGGGGTGCATGAGAAGCAACCATGCATTGATGATTCTCTCCTTCTCTTTCTCCTTCCCTTCCCCTCTCTCTGAAAATAAATAAATAAAATCTTATAAAAACAAATTATAAACAAAAGCCCAAGTCAACACTCTTTAGAAGGAACCAGTCCATGAACAGTTACGTCCTTGTGGGCTTTCCTTCGTCTATTTGACACAAGTTTAACAGAATGACTAACAACATTCTGAGAAGCCTGGAAGAAGCATATAAAAATATTAAGCCATCTTAGAAAACACAACCCAGACATAACCTTCCACCATTGTAAATCATGATAACAGAGACCAAAGTTCCCTGTACTGTTCCTCCCCTCTGGCCACTCACCTTTTAATAAATGACCAACCAGATACAGTGTTTTCATTGTTGCCTATTTGGAAATTTGTAATCTGGAAATATTTTCACCCACTGCTACTACTGAAAAAACAAGCAACACTTAAAATAGACAACCATAGAATGAAAAAAAAACACATTATTTAAGTGGTATTTGTTGCTATGGTCTTCATAAAAAATAATCTATGCTTATGGTTTTATCATATGGCCCCAGAGCTGTCTTTTGGCATGCAGTGAGAACCTTTTATGCTTTATAATGTCTAGCATGTCTATTCTCCATTGAAGAATCTATTCTTAACCTGATAACTTAATGTAACAGCAATAAATATTGTAGATCTGCTAACAAGGAAGAAACATTATTATCTGTCTTTATGTCAGACCAATTAAATCAGATGTTTCATGACACTTTAGTTCCCTTTTATCCAGGGGAGTTACCCCCAACCCCCCCAGTGAATCCTGGAACTGGAACTACAAATAATACTGAAATACACACAAACACTGGATTTTCCTGTACACGTATACTTATGATAAAGTTTTTAAATTTAGTAACAGTAAGAAATAGATAAAAATTACAATAAAACAGAACAAATGTAATAATATATTGTAATAAAATTATGTGAAAGTGGTCTATTTCTGATAGCCAAAAGAACTACTTAGTGACTAACCAACATTCTACACACAATTTTTTTCTTTAGATCTAAAGCAAATTTGGCATTTCTATATTCACCTTTTAACTTCCATTCTACATGTTACCTCCACAGCTCAGGTAGGACGTAGTACTTCATGACTTTGCACTGTGATAGCCACGTGGGATTCTCTCTCCAACATTTCTTTACCATAGCCTATCACTGTTACCATGGTGGAAAGTCAATGACTAAGGCTTCAAGTGAATGATTTTGTTAGACTTTTAAAACATCCCACATTTTCTCCAAACCTAACTTGTCCAGTTGCCCTCCACCTATTCTCCTGTGTGAGTATTCTGCTTCTACCAGTGGAGTGAAATACCTCACTTTTGAACT
>PVKM010022778.1:0-21588 GCA_004027735.1 Carollia perspicillata
AATGCCTGGGATTTGCTGAATGTTCATGGAAATACCAACTTACCCACGTTTGATGCTGTAGAACTCCTTGTCCTTGCCTTTATCCTTCTCCTTCCCTCTTTTCTCCTTCTCTCTGCCCTTACATCGTTCTCTGTCCCGAGATCGACTACGGGTTCTTCTGTGACTGGACCTTTCACTGCTTCGACTATGGGAGCGTGGACGAGGTCTTGACCTGGACCTACAATAAGTAGATTTTATTAAATACATTTAGTGTGTATTTGGCATGAAATAATGGAATGATGAAATGAAATTTTATCACTTCTTTTCTGAGGACAAACCAAACCTGTGTCATGCAGGACAACTATAACTCCAGTAAACAAAAAACAAAACAAAACAAAAAAAAAAACCATCCAGTCCAAAAAACCAGAAGACTCAGGACAACCACCATGAAAGAAAAACAATGTGGGAATCTTGGAAAGGAGTCAGAGGAGGGAGCTAAAATTCTTTACATGAAATCTATTCAAATCTCTGGCTGAATCCTACATAGAGCATATAAATGGCAGACTTATACAGGTAAGGATAAAAAAAAATTGAACTAAAATTTCAACTGTACCTCAAAGACAGAATTTTTACAATTTTTCATTTAACTGAGTTAATTTTCTGCTAACACAAATAAGTAAACAAAAAAATCAATATTCTTCAGAGGAATATAATGGAATCCAGAGTAGAGTGGAACCTCAGTTCTTGAACTTAATTTGTTCTGGAAGGATGTTTGAGAAGCAATTTGTTCAAAAACTGAATCATACAGTTGACTGATCACACAAGTATCAGCATGAAAGGGTTGTCAGGTCGAGAACCAAAATTTTGTTCATCAACTGAACATTTTTTCCGTGAAAAACTTGATCCAAAACTGAACTGTTTGAGATGAGAGAGGTTTGAGAATCAAGGTTTGACCATATTTAAAACGTGACTACTAGATACACAAGAAAACATTAAAAATGTGACCCAGTCTCAAAAAAATACATAGTCACTGGAGACCAACACTGAGAGGAACCAGATGCTGGAATTAGCAAGCAAAGATTTTAAAGTAGTAAGTGCAACTATGCTTATAATGAATATAAAGCTAATAAATCTCAGCAGAAAAACTAGAAAATAAAAAAAAAAGAAATTTTGTAACTAAAAACACACAATATTTGAAATTAAAATTATGCTAAATAATTTCCTGGCTGGCGTGGCTCAGTAGATTGAGTGCCAGCCTGCAATCCGAGGGGTCACCAGTTCAAATCCCAGTGGGGGCACGTGCCTGGGTTGCGGGCTAGGTCCCAAATGGGGGAGGGGAGGGCATGAAAGGCAACCACACATTGATGTTTCTCTCCCTCTCTTTTGCCCTCTCTTCCCCTCTCTCTAAAAATAAATAAATAAAATCAAAAAAATAAAATAAAATTATGCTAAATAAGATTTAAAGTATATTGGTAACAACAAAGAAAAGAATCTGTGTACTTAAAAATCAATCAATTGAAATTATCCAATATGAAGAACAGAGAAGAAATGATTGCTAATAATTAAAGAAAAACACATCCTCTGGGATCTGTTTGACAATATTTAAGTGTGTCAAAAATGTTTATTTAAACCCAGGAGTAGAAAAAATAATGAGACAGAAAGCAAATTTTTAAGTAGTGGTCAAAATTTCCCCAAATTTCGTGAAAGACAAATGTAGATATTCTGGAAGTTCAATGAACTCAAGGTATTTACTATGAAGACCATGACCAGTAACACTACAGTCGAAGTGATGAAACAAAAAGTAAAGAGAAATACTGAGACTACTCAGGGGAAAAAAACCCAACATATTACATTTTGAACAGCAATGATGAATTACTGCTGGCTTCTTATCAGAAACAACAGAGATCAACAGAAAGTGGAACAAAACTCTTAATGTGCTAAAAGAAAAAAAAATCAACCCAAAATTTTATAACCAGCAAAAACATACCTCAAAAATTAAAGTAAAATTAAGACATTTTTGAGATAAAGGAAAAGTAAAATACAATCATCAATAGTAGGTCTGCAATTACAATAGATACTAAAGTTCTTCAAGCTAAAGAAAATGATAACAGATAAAAACTTGGATCTTTAGGATGGAATGAAGGCTTTTAGAAAATGTAAATATGAGTAAATATTAAAAAGTACTTCTCTTAAAGTATTTAAGATATATATGTATTAATGCTTAAAGTAAAATTTATAATGTCTTACTGAAGGGTTATAATGAAAGTAGATATAACATATACAACTTCTATAGAATAAAGTATGGGTTACATAAATGAACCTATACAATTATAAGGTTTCTGTATTTCATCCAAATGATGAAATAGTAACTCTAAATACACTGAAATGATAAGGGAATATATGAAATCCTTACAGTAATCACTTAAAGAAAAAAAATGCAAATAAGTATAGTTAAAAATTTTTTAAAATGAAGAGAATTCTTAAAAATATTCATTAATCCAAAAGGAAACTGGAAAGGATGTACAAAAAATATCCCCAAAACAGAGGCTCACACAAATAACATATAATAAAATGGTAGAATTAAATCTAATCAATAAATAAATTATTAATGAACTAAATACAGAGCTTGTTCAAATGAATTAAAAAGCCATACACAACTATATGCTGTCTATGACAAATATACTTTAAATATACAGCCACAGACAGGTTGAAAATAAATGTCTAAAAACAGATATATCATGCAAACAGTAAACAGAGGGAGGCTAGAATGAATATATTAATATTAGATAAACTAAAAGCATCACCAGAAATACAATGGATACTTCATGATAATCAAAAGGATCAATTCATAAGTAAAAATCACACAAAATATATTTATCTACCCACAACAGAATTAAATTAGAATTCAGTAACAATAAAACATCTAGAAAAATACCAAGTATATAAAAATTAAATAATATACTTCTAAATAATTCCTGGACCAGTAAGAAATCATTAGAAAAATGAAAAAATTTTTAAACTACATACAATGAAAATACAATATGAGAGAATTTGTCGGATGTAGCCATATTTAGCAGTGAAATTCAGAGTTTTAAATGTTTACATTAGAAAACTAGAAAGGTCTAAAAAACCAGTTACCTATGGCTCCACATTAAGAAGCTAGAAAAAGAAGAGCAAAGTAAACACAAGGTAGGTAGAAGGAAGGTAAGAAAAATCAATGGAATGAAGAGCAATAAAGAAACTTAACAAAGCCAAAATCTGCTTCTCTGAGAATATCAACAAATGTGGTAAATCACTAGCTAGATCGATCAAGCAAAAAAGAAAAGAGCAAGCACAAATTACAAAAATTAAGAATGTAAATTGAGTCCAAATGAGTCTTGTCCTTTGTAGCTGCTTTTGGGGAGAGAATTTTAGTCTATTGAAATTTTTTTATTTGCATTTTTTTTTTTTACTTCTTATAATGACTTTATATGGGGTAATTTGATCCCTTTCCCTCCCTCCCTTCCCCGGGGCAGCGGGAAGGTCACATGAACTAGGCTTGTGTACTTAGGATGTACGTTGGTCTTGAAGAGACGTGCGTGGGTTTCAGTGGTAGTAATGCTGGTCTTCCTTCACCCTCAACTGGTTCACTCAGCAAATGAAGAGCAATACTGTATCATGAGATCACAACCTTCCTTTTTAATATATGGCTTTGAGAAGTTACAATATTTATTGTTAGGAACATCAATGTAGGCTTGTAAATTTATAAAAATTAAATTTTCATCATTTTTTCTTTACATTTGACTACTACCTCTCTTAATTTTGACACGATTTCCTTCCACATAAAATAAAGTTTAAATAAACATAAAAACAAACTCATAGATATAGACAACAGAATGGTGGTTACTAGAAGGGAAGGTCGTTTGGGGAGGACAAAGGGGACAAAAGGTATAAAATATATGATGACAGAAGGAGACTAGACTTCAGTGGTGAGCAGACGACCGAGTATACAGATGTCTCATTATATTACACATTTGTATGCCTGACATTGACATGCTATTAACCAATGTTATCCCAATAAAAGTAATTTGAAAATAAAAATTTAATTTATCATCGTAATTTATTGCCCCCACAGATGTTACCTTATTCATGTATAATTAAATCTTCTATTTATGTGGATATTAAAAATTTAGCAAATTATTCTAAAATCTCTGAACAATAATTAGTCACAATTTGAAGTTTTCCAATGAAAAGAAAGCAATAATAATAAAAATGAAGGGTGTCTTTTTTGTGAAAACCTCAACCACTATATATAAATTACGTGTATGAGTATGTATACATACAATATATTATCTTAATTTGGTTCTAAATTGTTTGGGTCTAAAATACAGGGCCCAGCACAAATAATGCCCCTTTTTTTTACAAAATCATAAGCATGTAATTCTGTAACATAACAATAACACACTCAAGCACACCATATGACATTTTAGGTGAAATGTTCAAATTAAAACTATGAATTATTACACCCATATTATTTACCCTACCAACCACACTCAAGTAGTCCTTACTTCTGCCAGACCCTGTATAATTCTGGCAATTAGTTTTCACTTAACTAGTGAAAATGTACAGTAACAAAACACAAATAAGTTAAATGTAGTTTAAAATCAACAACAAAACTCAAAGAGCTTTTTTTAAAAAATAAATCTTTAATATAAGCTCATTTCTTAGTGGTTAGTCCTTTTTTAAAAAATAAACAGTTGGACAAAATGTGCAACCATTAGTGGATTCCAAATTAAATAGATTATGGTGAAATTATGGTTTTACTATATCTTAAAAATGAGGTGTATCTTCTAGCATATACCCAAAGTTACAGAAACATTGTGTTGAACAAGAAATAAATAATTCTTCACATGACGGTATCCTCACACAAGTTTCTTCCTCCTCTCTGGTCATGTTTCCTCGTCTACAAAAGCAGAGTAATAACTACCTTTCAGGGTTACTGTGGGGGTTAAATAATAGTATCTGACTGAACTGTGAGATAGCAGGCACGTGATCTGGGAGGAGGCAGCCACAGAGAAAGAAGTTACTGAGGAATGTGCTCAACTGAATGAATGAGTAAAATCTGAACAGGAGCATATGGAGTATGTTTCCCTCGTACCATACCTAATCCAGTAAGAGCAGCGTTCTGATTTTGACAGACCTTTAAAATCTTACGGCTGGCATAGGACTGCTCAAGTTTCAATTTTCAATATATTTTTTCTTTTGTATATGAAGGTAAATTAATAGTAATCTTGGCTAATGATGCCTGTCTTCTTTATTTGAAAACCCTTAGCAGCCAAATACAGGATCTTCACTAGTTTGCCCTTACCAGGAAAATCACATCACCTGTTATCTAAGTCTTTGGGGAATAAAAGGAAATAGTTTTCAGAGTCAAGTAGGGCACTTAACATAAGAAAAACAGGCTTAAATTGGCCCTGTCCCGCAGAAACCAGACAGTACAATCACTCTGTCACCATCGCAGCAAAGCTCCACACTGCAAATATAAGCCTTCTGTCAATCACTATCTGCCCGCCTTCCCCATCGCACCAGCTTTCCAATCTTTAATCTTCCCAACTTACCCAATTCACGGAACCTCCAAACTGATCTCAAGGTTTTTCCTAACTCAAAGATTCCACTCTGGAAAGCATATTCCTGCCAGTCTCCAAAAACATCTTGCTCAGTATTTACCTTAAGTTTTCATACAAGTGACCCACGCTACTCTCAGCTATTCTAAAAATGTTGCTGGTGTAGCTCAATGAACTGTGATAGCAACAGTAGATCTGTAAGTTAAGTCATCCATGATATAAAATCTAAAGAAAAGTAATAAGTTTTAAAATATTACAGTATACAACAAGCTACTATAATAGCAATAGTAGATCTACAAGGTAAGTCATTCATAATATAAAATTTAAAGAACTAAGTTTTAAAATATCACAGTATGCAACATAAACTAACCCCCAACAATGTGATAATGTTTGTTATTTTAATCCTGATATTGTAGGCCTCTTAATCTTGCTTATAAACTACAAAAGGGGCGGTGGGAGAGAGTGAAGAGAATACATGAGGGAAAAGAAAGCAAATCAAAACACAGGCAAAACAACTTTATTGAAGGCTGCTATAAAGCACCACAAAATCACAGATTAAAATGAATTAAACTGCTGACTTCTTAGTGTCATGAGAATTACTTTACAATATATATTTGTAAAACTCATGTCTTAAGATATATGAACAACTCCATTTACTTTATTAAGTAACTTTAATAACATATTTGAGGGACCCCATCAAAAAGTAACATTTCAAGGAGGCAGAGGTTTTGCTAAAAAAAAAAAAAAAAAGTAACAGATCAAGTAAAGATCCTACCCTGACCAGACAAAAACAAAAAAAGTCAAAGAACCTACACTAAAATTTAAGATGTGAATTTGTCTCTCATTTTTTAAATAAATAGTTTTCTGATAAATCACTCTAGAAGTCTCTAGAGTACCAAAGCCAATATGGAGACATATTATAAGCAAAGAAACATTTGATAAAAAATGTGGCACTCTAGAACACACAATATATAAGCAATAAATGGACAGCAAGATGTCCTATTAGACCAGATAAATGCTTTCAATATCTACAAAATAGGAAGAATCACCATAACACCCTTACATTAAATGAATTACTGCCTTCAAGAACCAATTCGTCAAGTTTCTTAATTGGCTAATAAGTTCTAAACACATGCAATCAAAATGAATATCCTAATATTTTATTTTTCAAAAAAAGATACTTTAAATAGTCACTTAAGTAGAGTTCTACAAAAAAAGGACTACATTTGCTATAAAATAAAACTGTCATCAAAATTAAACTGAAAAATTACACATGGAATAAAATAACACAGACTACATGTCATGTTGACATTTTGAACACACACATGTACTTTCTCACCCCCAACCTAAATCCAACTAAAACCATAACAAGGAGATTTTTTTTAAAGGACCTACATATACTCTAAGAAAAAGATATATTTTAAAAAGTGAAGTGTCCACTGACGGCATGGTGGTAAAAGAAAACTGGAAAACAACGTGCTGAAGCTCAGGGCTCAATAAAAACAAGATGGCAACAAAGGATTTAAAATAGACATAGCTTTCCCTATAAAGTTCTCCATTTATTAAAGAAACTCTACCTCACTGTATTAATAATAGTACAGCCCCATTCAAAAAAACCTTGTGAGTCACCCAAAAACCTCAGCCCATCCACAGAATTGACTATTACTGCTGATCCAGGAAAATCCTTCACATCATTAACAACAACAAAAAAGATCCAACATCTACACAAAGCAAATGTAAGAAAGAAATAAAAACAAAGTCAGAATATCATCATATTTTTCAGATGATACAAATATGCCCCATAAAAAACCCATAAAGCAGAGGAGACTATAACACAACCACTCCAACATTAAATATAGCATATAATAAGAGAAACAGATGTTAGTAACAAAAGATCCAGGAAAAATAAACTTTTAACAAATAAAACTAGTAGAAAGGATCAGAAAAAGTACCTAATAGAAAGAAGAGGCAGAAAATGAGCATCCAACCTGAGACTCTAGAAAAAAAAACAATATTACAATCATAATCTAAGAATACTTTTGGAACTAAAAGAATATCCATGTATAAAGGGTCCACTGTGTATGTGGAGAGATGGATTAACCCCAGTCAACTCAAATATATGCTGATGAAGTTAATGCACATAAGTGATAAAGGAAGAAGACTGATAAGTCACCAGCAAAGACAGTCAGGTTGGCATCAGTCTTCTAAACTACAAGATAAACATCAAAACAATGGCTTTAATTTTCCTTAAGAAGCTCAAGGCGGGTAGAGGGGGAGTATTCTCAATGGTACCTCTATTCCAGCTATCCTTCAGGTGCCAAAAGTAGAGGAAACAAAAGGGACAGAAGGACAAACTTATTTTAGACTCCAACAAGTGAAGCACATAAAGCAAAAATAAAAGAATGTTTTAACAAGCTAGTAGAGAAGAAAATGCAACCCAATTAACCAAAGAACAAAGTAGAAAAAAATGAATTGGACAAAGGAAAAAACAGAATAAGATGGGAGATTTAAACCCAAATATAACTATAATCAATAAACATAAATAGACTAAATAACACAACTGAAATAAAAACATTATCAGATTGAAGAAAAGCAACTATAGGTGACTTTCAAAACAACCATATTAAATACAAAACCTAAGAAAGATTTAAAGTAAAAAAAAAGGGAAAAGACATACAAGGACTAACAAAAAGAAAGATGGTGAATTTTCCTCAGTATCAGACAAAGACTACTTAAAAGTAAGAAACCTTTCTAGAAATAGGCACTTCACAATGATAAGGTCACTCCATAAAGAATAAGACAATTCTGAATTTACGTACTTTTAATAATAGAGCCTCAAAATATATAAAGCAGAAGCTGACAGAACTTGAAGTTAAACAGACAAATACACTATCAGGATCTGTCTGTAAGCTCTCTCAGTAATTTATAAAATAAGTAGGTTTGTGGGGGTGGGAGGAGTGGGGTGAAGATACAGGAGATATGAACAAGCAGTTAAACTGCACCTACTTAACTGTATCCTGAAACTGTGTAATATTCCTTTTTACCAATTTTATCTGTAATACTTCCTGAAATAAACCCTGTGATGGCCCATAAAATTAATTTCAACGCATTTCAAAAAAGAATGGTATTCAGATAATGTTCTCCAACTACAGTGGAATTAAACAAGAAAGAAATGAACAAAAGGCAACTAGAAAAGTCTCCAAATGTTTGAAAACTAAGTAATATATTTCAATATAACCCATGGGAAAGATGACCTCACAATGGATATTTAAAAATTTTAACTGAATGAAAACTAAAATATGGCACATCAAAAGTATGTAGTTTATAGCTAAAGCACAGTAAAGAGAAAATTTACAGCATTAAATATACTGTACATATATTACATATACTACACATCAAATTAGAAAAGAATAAAATCTAAAATAAACGATCTAAGCATCCATCTCAAGGAGTTCGAAAAGAGGACAGAAAATTACACTCAAAGAAGGGAAAGGGAAAGAAATAAAGAAAAAAGCAAAACTTAATGAATCAAAGGACTAAGAAAGAAAAAGCTGACTCTTTGAAAAGCAGATGAACCCTTGAGAAAAATGACAAGGAAAAAGAGAGAAATCACAGATAAAATAATCAATACTTTAATTAAATGACCTTTGGCATAGGGGTTAAAGGCTATGTGAATAGCCCTCCCACCATGAACAGCTAGAAAAGCAGACAAAATGTATGAAACAAATGTTCCAGATATTAGACAACAGGCAGAACGGAACTGTGATTATTTCAAGAAAAGGGAAACAAGGGAACCCTAGAAATCTTCAAGCTTACTGCCTTGAGGAAGTTTACAAGCCACAGAGAAAGGAGAGGGAGCCCAAACAGAGCCTGGCAGACTTTCTGAGTTAGTAAAAAGACAGATTTTCAAGGAGGCCAAAGTGGAGAGAATTTGCAAGGCATTAGACCAGAGAAAAGAAAGTTGGACAGAGAGCGGGATCCAGAAATCTGCAGTGGGCTCCCCTGAATCTTCTGACAAGTTCCAAACTATAAATGTGTATGTGAGGTGAAATTCCATGGGACCAGAGGAAAATACACTGGAAAGCAATGGAAATCATGAATATCATACAGGAGAAATAGTGTTCCACTAGCCTGAGTGGACGCACCCTGTACATAAGGCATTATACAGGGTCAAGTATGGATATTGGAACTGAATTAGCCAAGAGTAAAGTAAAGGCACTCTAGACCCATTCTAACAGAGCTTAAAAGCAAGCCGTAATGTGGGCAAAATACTACCTGAAGAAGTTACATCATGGCTACATGAATGTTTGTTAGACTATTCCCTGTTTTAATGGACGCTTAAAATTTTCCATTCAGAGGCTAAAAAAAAAAAATATTTGAAACTTCATGCATAAGTCTGTTATCTGAAACTCACCATAAAAATCAATAGTTTTTAATCTAATCCACATAAGCTAATTGACAGAAAGTATCTAAAAACCTTATACCAAAGAATAACTCAAATACACCCAACAACAAGGATATTTCTTAAATGAAAACACACACTCTGAATTTTAAATAAGATGAATTAAGGGGGTTAATATTCTTCAGCTTTGCTTACTAACTAACCCTCCATTTGCCTTAGAGAAATCTGTCTAGATCAGTACAGTTGCCCATGTTCTAAACTACAGAACCAAGGTTAACTGTTGTCCTTACTAGGGACAGAGGATCAAATTGCTGTAGATCAAGTACTTGTAAACAGGACTGTTTATATTATATATTCTTGACATAGTAATTCCCTATACTGCTCTGCTGAAGTATTTCTTATCGAATTTCCAGACACATTCACTTGGACCTATAACTCACATCAAGTTTTACACCTGAGTTATCAAAGTTCAAAGCTGGTAAATAGAAATCAAAACCAATCTCTCATCTACTATGACAGTTAATGCTCTAAAATACGTACAGATAATAATATGCTTGCTTACTATATGTCTTATTTAGCGATATTACAGGGCATAACATTTGACTCTATTATTACTAAGGATCTTCTACCTGTGAAGAAGAGTATTAGCTGTATTCCTCTACTCTATCTCTTCTAATTCTCTGGAGCATTGAAACATATAATTGTTATTATAATCTCCTTTCAGTGTTCGGGGCGATTTTTTTCCTTGCTTTGAATTGAGGTGGGATTGGGGTGTTTTTTGGCTTGGTTTTTGCTCTAAGTAAAATGAACTCTGAAAAGTTCAGAGGTCACAGAGCCAACGTGTGATAGAGCTGAAATTTGAACCCAGGTTTGTCCACGTCCTTTCAATTACAGCACACTGCCAATAAGATCTGATTGCAGTATCATTTTCAAATAAAATCTATAAAACAGAAAATAAATGCCTACAGACTCATTTCTGAACTATTATCAAAAGATTTAACTTCACCCTATGAAACGGTAGATCCAGCCAACCAAATATCTCGGAATTCTCATCATGTCAATATTAAAAAATTCCCAATCATCATCTCCAGTCCCCCATTTTAAAAAATATTATAGGTACAATTGGAAAGAGAAAAAAAAGCAAAAGAGAAATGCAGAATGCCAGTACCTCCCCCCTAAAAAAGCACATAACCCACCCACTATGCCAAAGGTTAAGTCATTTAGTCAAGTTCAAAGATCTTCAAAGACTTCTTAGATCCAGATAAGCCCATATGTTACCAAAATTCTGCAAAAAAGCCATTACTTTCCAATTTGCTTCTCATGTTCAAGATACAGAACACACAGATGCTTGGCATCACTCATCAGTCTTCCTAAATTTTCACACCAGATAATCAAGACCCACCAATAACTTTCCTATCTAAAAATCGTAGAAATGTCTTTATTCCATCAGGGCCTGGCTCACTCGTTAAATCTGAAAGTAACCATAAAAGACGATTCAGTTACTGTACAATAAGTGTTAATTTGCTAATTTCTTCACAGGTAATCAATTAAAATGTAAAATATTGGATAAAATTAGTTGCACTAAATTTAACAGCTGCTCCATAAGCATAATTAGTTTCACAAGGGCCATATGTATTCTGAACAGAGACATAGTTGAAACAAATAGACAGATTTTAAGCAAGTTCGAGCAAAATCTGCATTTAATTAGCAGGTGGGCACTACAACTGCATAACGTTTTTATACATTTATATTTATGAAGTGACAGAAGATCTAAAGGCTTTTTAAAATGGCGTTTATTGTTTGAATGGGAACTGTTTTGCTGCATGCTAAAGTGATTTAAATCCTTATAGCTCTGCTTTGAAAAAAATCATAAATGGTGAAAGAAAACATGTGGAAAACTGTAAAACTAGAAAGAATTTGCGACAAAAAACAGATACACATACCATAACTAAAAGGAAACTACACTTAATTAAATGTACACTACATCTGGAATATCAGCCTAATAAAATGTGAAACTATTAATTTTCATTGTTCTAAAGGAAATGAGGTCAGTGTCATTTAATAATTCCTCCAATTACACTGGACTAACTCATTGGACTATATGTTCTGGATACCATCTAATCTTAAAATGCTATATACTTTACAATATCCTTAAGTTAAATTTTTTAAATAAAGGCATTTAAAATACAAAGAAGTGAAAGAGTAAAATCAGCAAATGAAATCCTTTAGCAGCTGATAGCTACTGGCACTATATTTTAAACCTTACAACTTTTGGATGAGATTTTTCATGAACACTCATAAGTATGAGATCACACTTGTTAATTCTTATTAGCACTAAAATCATCACTTTAAATATAGAAGTGGAATATATAATTTTTAAAATTAAAACGGTGTTTATGAGGCCAATAATTTCATTAGTAAGTTATATTTATTATTTTTAATTGTTAAATACATAAAGAATAAGTTAGGTTTTTCAAAGGCAAAATGTTTTAAGAAGTCCTTAATTAATAGAGCAATAATATTTGTAAAAGAAATTGATAATTTTCCCCCCAAAAAAATAGAACAATGAAGCATATTTGTGCAATGTCTGTATGATTACCAACCAAGCAAACTGGTACCTTAAAATTTTACTATTTATTGATCTACATAAATAATGTATAGGCATCAATGACACTAAACTTAAATTTTTCTGTAAATAATAAGGTCCAAATGCACAGAGAAATTAAATGACTAACCATAAATTTTGATTTTGACATCCTATTTTTGGAAATAAAGAACATCAACTTAACATACTTTCTAATTTGTAAAACTTAAATCTATACATAAAAATTTTTAAGTTCATGGAATCCTTGCATGAAAAAAAAATTTTCAAACAACAAATATGATTATAAAATCAAACTCTGATAACTTGTTTTATAACCATTAATAAGAATTACTTCATATCCAAAAATAAGAAATAAAATACAGATCACTAAAGTATTCCTTTAAAAGACTACTTTCTTAATTCATAATATATAAAAACTAAAAGCAATAAAATCTTAATATCCCTTAGTTATAGAGAAAATTCTATTATTATAAAGCTGGAGGAACAACTTAAGATACTAAACATTCTAAAATTATTTACTAAAAACATTTTTTTAAATAATTAGTTTTTAAAAGCCTCAAGTAACTTGCTGCAAGATTTAATTCAATGTAACTAACTTAAATGGACAGACTGATAGTTTACAAATCAGATTGCATTATGTTGCCTTTAATAAGATTTCCAATTCCCTGTTTTCTGCTGCTCCTCCAAATCTGTGAACAAGTGCTAAAGTGCTTATGTCAGTGTTTTAAGTGTCCAAAGAAAGGCTTTAATGGTAATAAAAAAATCAGAGAAAACTAGAAGCCTGGGGCATAAAACTTATCTCAACAGTCACCATACTTTATAAATGAAAAACAGAATCAGGTACATCCAGAATTATTGTTGTGTAGAGTATTGTATTGAGTTGTATGTGCGAGTACCAGAGAGAATACTGGAAATGAAGGCATATGTTAGTATATTTCATGATTTGGTGTGAGCAATTTAAAAATAATCCCAGTGTGGTTTTCTCCCCCCATATATCATATAACAGGAAGCAGAGTAGATTTTAAAAAGAGACAGAATCTATGTCTTTAAGGTCTTGTTCCAAAATACAAGAAGAAATAAAGGCAAGGTAAAACTGTCTAAGAACATCTTGAATAGTTAATTGAAAATTCAAAAATCATACTTTTTCCTGTCTTTCCCCCTGGATCTTCACCCAGCATGTTGCCAGAGTGATTAGAAGGTATTCCAAACTCAAGTTCAAGAGACAGTATAAATAATTGATTGTACACTATTGGAAACAGCATTAGCAAGTAAAGAAAAGTAAACCTAAAAGTGGGACCCCACCTCAAAAGCACTTAGAGTGTGTGGATCTTTACAACATTAAAATAAAAAAAGAAATATTTAGGCTCATATTCAAACTTATGAATTACCATTTCACTTTTTATTTTTTATATAACTGCTTTTTTCCCCTCAAACATCCTTCATAAAATGAATGGCTTCTCTATATAATTATATCTATTTTAAGCTGATATTTTCCTTTTTTAACAAGACAAGCAAAAACATAACTTCCTAACTAAATCAATACTACAATGAATACCAATAAGTTCACTAGAAGCTAAATTTACACAAATAATACAAAAGCACTTATTTTTTTAAGCCATGATTCATTTCCTTTTTCACTACTGATTAAAGGAAAAAGGGGTTATATATTTTAGAAAATAACTTTGCAATCATCATTTTATTTTAACTTGGTGTTGAAAAAATGAAAATATGAATGTTAAAACCCAGTTTATTCTCTTGAAAATAAGATCATAAAAACCACTTTATCCTCTTGAAAATATTTTTAAGTACTCAAATTATCACCCAGAGCTTTCCTTATAGATAATTAAATAGAAAGTAAGTTACTTTCTCATTAAACTACTTACATTTATCTGGATTAATACAGATTAAAGTAGAGGAAGTGTATGAACTGGAAGTAATGACAACCAACAAGCTGATATAGAAGCAGAATACAAAATGAAGTTAAAAATTAGACACTGGGAACTATCAAATCAGCACAGTGTGGGACCATGTAGCCTACTATTCAAACAGTATATTAAAATACAGCTCAGTATACACCGTAAATGATCACCATAAAGGTCTCAAGTCATTAGCAAAAACAGAATATGACTGGATTTAAACTTCCATAAAAAATAAAAGCTGAAATACCTATCATTAAGAGAGAAATAATAATATTTAAAACATATTATATCAGAAAAAATTCTAATTATTATGTGAACCATTCTTTTCTTGATCATAAAACAATCTGAGCAAAAGAAGCTGTAAAATAAAAAAGGTTTCAAAAATCTCTCAAAGTATTTTCCATTAACACTTAGCCTACCACATTAACTCTGTGAGTTTGAGGAATACTAATGCTGCCTTAAGTATTCATTTCGGGGTCTCAGTAAGCCTGAGTCCAGAATACCAAAGAAAAAAATGTGTAAAGAGGGATTTAAAACAAAGTTAGTAATCTCAGGCTTCCTAACAAGCTAATAAGGAAACCCCAGGTGGGGAGTTTTCCCACCACTCTAAGAAAAGGTATTTAAAAAATTAGCTTCTGTTCATTAAGTGTTAGTTATATGTCTGACATCATGAACTTTATAAATGATTTGTGATTAGCTTACAAAATTCAGATAACAGAAATACACACCAGATACCTCACTTCCTGTGCCCTCCGCACTGGCTCTTCCCAGTGTTCACACTGATCCCCACACACCCCAGACTCCCTCGCCTCCTTCAGTTCTCTGCCCAAGTCTCATCTTTTCATTAAGCTCTACCATTTCCACTCTGTTAAGTACCGAAACCTGACCTCTCCCCTTACCTTGTTCCCAGTGCCCCATACCTTATTCCATATTTTTTCCAAAATACTCTTTCTCATGTTCCCAGATGACAGGAATTTTTCTCATGTATCCAGCATTCTGACTCGAAGCCAGTCTATATTATGAAGTTCCAAGAAGGATTCTTTTTTTAATTCTTACTATGCCACATTTGCCAGATTCATTTTGTTCTCTTTTCCTCAGAGCACTAAATAACATCCAACACTCCTCAACACAGTTTGAGAAAAGCATTTTATAAACTTTCAGGACCTGAAATGTTTTTGCTGACCATCTAGCTCAATGATTCTCAACTGTGACCACTCATTAGTCATCCAAGGAGATTTTTAAAATATACAGCAATCCTCCTTCTGGGAATATATCTGAAGAAACCTGAATCACTAATTCAAAAGAGTACACGCACCCCTATGTTCACTGCAGCATTAAATACAATAGCCAAGATCTGGAAACAGCCCAAGTGCCCATCAGTAGATGAGTGGGTAAAAAAAGCTGTGGAACATTTACACAATGGAACACTATTCAGCCATAAAAAAGAAGGAAATTTTACTTTTTGCAACAGCATTGATGGACCTTTAGAGTATTGTGCTCAGTGAAATAAGCCAATCAGAGAAAGACAAGTACCATATGATCTCACTTCTATGTGGAATCTAATGGACAAAATAGACTGACAAACAAAATAGAAACAGAGGCATGGTTACATGGAACAGACTGACAGCTGTCCGTTGGGGGGAAGTTGGGGGCTGGGTGAAAGAAGGTGAAGTGATTAGGCAAAAAACTACATATCTCTACCTCTATGATACAGATAGAGATACAGATATATAGATACAGATACATAGATACCGACACAGACAATAGTGTGGGGATAGCCAGAGTGCAGGAGAGTAGGGATAGGTGGAGGTGGGCAAAAAGGGGATAAATGGGGACCGAAAAAGACTTTGCTGAGCGATGGGCACACTGCTGGGCAGTGTGCAGATGATGTCTTGTTGAGTTGTACACTTGAAACCTGTGTGGTTTGTCACCCCCCAAAATTCAATAAAAAGTTAGTAAAAATAAAAATACCACAAAAAAGGAACCTTCATCTTCTCAGGACAAGCACTAGAAGAGCACGTGTATGAATTCCCCTGTGCCCTACGTACGGGCAAAGGCTCTGTGACTGTGACCAAACTCCCAGGGGCAAAACTTGACAAAGCTGACTCAAAGTGGAAGAAAATACTAAAAATTTATCACAAATAAAGAGCTAATATGCCAAGTACCAACCAAGCAATAAGGAAAAAAGCACAACAAAATAAAATATTGCTGTCAAGAAATATATAAAACATAAGGGTACAGAAAATTGACAGTATAAGGATAGCAAAAGATCTACGGGCGAACACTAACCAAAATATTCATACTAGAAAAACTAAATTTTAAGACCAAGATTTCTTCTGCATTTACTAAAGCAGAAGACAGACATTTTATAATAAAAAAAGTTCAAGAGAATTACAATTCTGTATTTTGTAGATATACATAAAAATACAGCATCAAGTACATTATTATACAGCAAGGAGAAATCTTACACGAACTCTCAGTAACTGAGAACAAGCGAACTCATCAGTGGGGCAATAGCATATATGAACAAGATTAAGAAATTTAAGCTGATCAGTGTATACATAACTTTTCTACCAATAATGGAAAATACAGGGTCCGGCAGAAGTAACGCCTGCTTGAGTGTGGTTTGTAGGGAAATATTATGGGTGTAATAATTTATAGTTTTGGTTCAAACATTTCATCTAAGATGTCAGATGATGTGCTTCAGTGTGATATTGTTATGTTACAGAATTAGATACTTATGATTTTATAATAGAAGATTTTGTAATAAAGGGGGGATGTTATTTGTGCCAAACAATGTATACACATTCTTCTAAAATACATACACATTTCCAAAAATTGGCTATATGATATATCATAGACAGTCTCAACAAATGTTAAAGAGTTAAAAGTGTCCAAATGACCAAAATAAAATTATGCCAGAAAACAATAACAGAAAGATAAAACTAAAAGAAAAAAAGCCTTATAATTGGAAATTTCAAAATGCACTTCTAAACAACCCATGGTCAAAGAAGATACCAAAAAGCAGATCAGAAAATATGCTTAACTGAATGATAATAAAATACATGAAACTTATGGGATGTAGTCAAATTCACGTTTAAACACTGCAACTTGTGACAACATGGGTGCATTTTTTAAACTTTATTTTTATTGCTGTCACTACTACAGATGTCATTTTCCCCCTTTTGTCCACTTCCACCCAGTCCCCCCACCTCCCCTTCGCTCTGGCCATCACCACACTATTGTCTGTGTCTACGGGTTATGCATACATGTTCTTTAGCTAATTCTCTCCATGGATCTTAAGAGTAGGATTCTAAGTGAAATTAAGTCAGCCAAAAAAGGACAAGAACTGCATGGTTTCATTCACATGTGGGATATAAAACAAAAAGCAACAAATGAACAAAATGCAAATTGATAAATATAGATAATAGAATGGTGGGTACCGAAGGGGAAGGCGATGGGGAGAGGAGAAAGAGGGTGAAGGTCAAATACATGTTGAGGGAAGACTAGGCTTTGGGTGGTAGGCACACGATAGAGTATACAAGTGTTTTATAAACTTACACATATGAAATTTATATACTCTTAATAACCAATGTTACCCCCAATAAATTTAATTTTAATAAAAAACTTCCACTTATAAAAAGTTGCATTTAGAAAAATTATATAGCCTTAAATAGCTATATTAGGGGAAGACTAAAAACAATGATTGAAACATCCACTTCAAGAATATATTGAAAAATGAACAGCTAATTAATTCCAAAGAAAACAGAAAATAATAATTCAAACTAAAATTAATTTTAGAAAATAAACAAGAAACAGGTCAGTAAAACTAAAAGTTAATAGAATAAAAACCTTTTTATTGAATTTGTTGGGGTGACCCTGGTTAATAAAATTACGCAGGTTTCAGGTGCACAGCTCTAGACACACCATCTGTTATCGTGCTGTGCGTTCACCACCCCAAGTCAAGTCTCCTTCCGCCATCACTTATCCCTGAATCTTTGGTGACACTTATCAATAAAAATAAGAGAAATGCCAAATAACCACTGTTGGAAATGGAAAAGGGATCACCACAGCAGAGTCTATGATATTGAACATATAAGAAGGTATTAGAAATAACGTCCCGTGAATAAATTTGGAAAATTAAATAAATGAACAGCGCGAGGACTTCCAGTCAAGAGGGAGGCATGGTAGACACGGCTCACCTCCTCACACAACCACATCAAAAATGACAGCTAAACTACAAAAGAACTATCACCCAGAATCCTCAGAAATTCGAGCTGTACGGGAGTCCGACAAATCAAGAATCAAAGAAGTCACATTCATTCAGATAGGCAGGAGGGGTGGAGATGCGGAGACATGGAAAGGGTGGTCCCACACCCACGTGTGGTGGATAACGATTGGGAGAGAGACCTCAGGAGCAAGGGATCACAGCCCCGCACCAGACCATCCAGCCCAGGGTTCCAATGCCAGGAAGATAAGTTCCCCGTAACATCTGGCTATAAAAACCAGTAGAGTTGGGGCTACAGGACAAACTGCAGGATTCTCAGGAGTCTCCACTTAAAGGGCCCACAATGGACTTAGGTTATATGCAGACTCACTCCCTCTGGGATTCAGCACCAGGGAAGCAGCTGAAAGGGCACCAGTGGCTTACAGGGAGAAAAGTGGCATCAGGGCAAGTGCCTGGGGACAGTTTTCTTCCTGACAAAACTCCAGAGGCCAGGCAATGGCACTGTCCTCTTTCTGAGCCCTCCCCCACACAGAGCCACAGAGCAGTGACACCATACTAGAGACTCCATCACCCTGGTTCACACAGGGTGTCCTGCCCTGGTGCTTACTTAAAGCTTCGTCTCATCCATCTTATTGGTTTGCTTTTCTACAACAGGCCATGCTACTGAGACAGAGAGTCAAAGCAGCTCTACCTAAAACATAGAAACAAACACAGGGAGGGTGCCAAAATGAGGAGACAAAGAAATATGGCCCAATGAGAAAATAAAACAAAACTACAGAAAAAGAACTAAACAAAATGAAGATAAGCAATCTACAGATTCAGTGTTCAAAACACTGGTTATTAGGATGCTCGGGGAACTCATTAGGAACTTCAACATCAGAAAAAGGCCCAGGAGGAAATGAAGTTTACACAAAGTGAAACAAAGAAAAATTTACAGGGAACCAACTGTGGAATGGATGAAGCCAAGAATCAAATCAATGATTTGGAACATAAGGAAGAAAAAAACATTCAATCAGAACAGCAAGAAGAAAAAAGAATCAAAAAGAAAAAAGAACCCAAGAATAGGCTAAGGAGCCTCTGGGACAACTTCAATATACCAACATATGAATCACAGGGGTGCTGGAAGGAGAAGAGGAGAGCAAGAAATAAATTATTTGAAATAATCAAAGAAAACTTCCCTAAATTTGGTGATGGAAACAGACATACAAGTCCAGGAAGCAAAGAGAGTTCCAAACAAGATGGATGCAAAGAGGACCTCGCCAAGACACATCATAATTAAAATGTCCAAGATTAAAGATAAAGAGAGAATCTAAAAGCAGTAAAAGAAAAACAGATAGTTACCTACAAAGGAACTCCTATAAGACTGTCAGCTGATTTTTCAAAAGAAACTTTGCAGGCTAGAAGGGACAGGCAAGAATTATTTAAAGTGATGAAAAACAAGGACCTACAACCTGGATTATTCTGTCCAGGAAAGCTATCATTTAGAATTGAAGAGCAGATAAAGTGCTTCCCAGACAAGGTAAAACTAAGGGAGTTCATCATCACCAAGCCATTATTGTATGAAATGTTAAAGGGAATTATTTAAGAAAAAGATCAAAAGTATGAACACTAATATGGCAGGAAATTCACAACTATCAATGGTGGAATCTAAAAAATAAACTAAGCAAACAAGCAGTACAGAAGAAGAATCACAGATATGGAATCATTTGGAGGGTTATAAGTTAAGAGGGAGAAGGGGAAGAATGGGAGAAAAGGTTCAGGGATTAAGAAGTATAAATTGGTAGGTACAGGGGATATTAAGAACAGTACAGGAAGTGGAGTAGCCGAAGAACTTACTGTATGACCCATGGACAAGAACTAAGAGGGGAGGGTACTGCTGCAGACAATGGGGGATATCAGGTGGAGGGGGCAAAGGCAGAAAAATTTGGACAACTGTAATAGCATAATCGATAAAATCTACTTAAAGAAATAAATGAACAAACTCCTAACACACATAAAAACAGAAAATCTGATATCAATTCTCTCCTTATTAATATGGAGATAAAACCCCAATCAAAGTCTCAGTATACATTTTTCTAGAAACAGGCAAGATGATTCTAAGAATTATATGGCTATACAATTGGTCACAATTATCCAAAACTACTCTTATCGAAAAAGAACTAGGTAAAAGAAAGTATTTGATATCAAGACCTGATTTAATTAAGACAGTGCAATACTGGTGTAAGGATAAACAGATCAATGGAGCAGTATAGAGAATTCATAAAATCCATGCATATATAAGCACTTGATTAGGAAAACACTCCTAAAAAGCAGTGAAAAAGGAAAAAGTCTTTTCAATAAGTAATACTGGGTCAACTGGATGACCATTAAACATAATCAAAACACTTTACACCATACATTCCAGAATTAAATGTTAAAGGTAAAACATTAAAATTATTAACAGATTTTCTTCATAGTGTTAGGGTAGGCAACAATTTCTTTTAAAAGACAGTGAAGGAAATATGGAATAATACGTTAATTAATTAATTAATACATAAATAGGACTAACCACAAAGGAAAGGCTATGTTTAAATGAGGAAACCCTGAACACCAAAAGACACCATTATACTCTGTTGTGTCCATTGCAGAGGTGCCAGTGGTCAAAATGAAATTCATGGTACATATATACAATGGAATTCTATGTGGCAGAAAGAAAAAAAGAGCTCCTACCCTATGCAACAGCATGGAAGGAACTGGAAAGCATTATGCTAAGTGAAATAAGCCAGGCAGTAAAGGACAAATTCCATATGATCTCACCTTTAACAGGAACCTAAGCAACTAAACAAACAAGCAAGCAAAATATAGTCAAAGAC
>PVKM010022779.1:5330-21703 GCA_004027735.1 Carollia perspicillata
GACATCCTTTCAGCTAGATTTCATCTGGTTCTGAATGATGATTGTTCTGTAGTTTAGTTGTAATTTTGATGTGGTTGGGAAAAGATTCAAATATTGCATTTATCTATGCTTCCATCTTCACTGGAAACTCATTAAAATTCTATCGTTGTTATTTTTGAAAACATCACTTTGTGTATTTTTAATTTAAACATCTAAGTACAAAATTATAGTGCCAAATACAACTATTTCTCTACGTTAGACCAGAAAAATCTTGACTGTTCCATGATCTGTTCCACTTTGCACCCTGTGTTAATCTGTACTGAGTTTAGCAGCATAATATTCTTTGCTAACAAAGGATGTTCTTTGCATCCACTTTTCAAGGTTGTACTTCTTTCATGGTCCTCTCCCTCACAGGGAATATTTTAGATTCTTTATAGCCACAGAAGGCATCACTGGTTACACACTGTGTGGAGCTGAACTCTGGGCTTAGTAACATCTGGCCCAATGGATAAAACTGCTGGTCTGTAACAGGTGTCTTTGATCTAGTAAGTATAAACAAACCTTCATCCCATGGTTTTAAATAAGAAACAATGATTTCCAGTCCAGGTGCTACAAAGAAGACTGTTTTAATAAAGTAAAAATTCCTTGCTTTAAGTCTTCTTCTCTCTGTTTTTTCTCGTTATAAACCACCTGCCTTTCCCTGACTACAATAATATGAAGGCAACATATACTTCATTTGGGAAAACACAACTCACTCTCAAACTTGTCATTTTAGCTAAACAGCTATTTTGGTCATTTAAAATCTTCATACTACTTAGTACACTATTTATAGTTCCTATGTACACCAATTTGTGGTGGGGGAGAAACTCTCTCTAATATAAATTTAATTTAGAAGGGTATTTTTACACTTAGCAGGAATGTGGAGGCTATGATTCTATATACTATTTATTTTTTAAATACTTGAGTAAAAACTTAGATAATGTACTATAGGTAATATAAAATTCATAAACTAAAGTAACCAAAATACTTCAAATAATATACATTCAGGTAAAATGTACATAAGAATTAACATATGTCATTAGGTTTAATATGAAAAGACAGAAAAAATAGTGCCTTCAGGATTTATCAGTGACAAAATGTTAAGTTTTAATTTTATACTCTATTTATTGTCTATTTCTGAACTGACCTTTTAAGATTGTGTTCAGGGGTATTTTAAGATTCTTACAAATAGAAGAACTTTTAAAATGAGTCATAGTTCAAACATTCCCTAAGTTAGAATTGATAGAAGTATACCTCTTAAATATCCTTTTCTAAAATTCACATTGAAAAAGCTAAGTGATGCCTAATAAAGGGTGGGGGGAAAGGAAGTGAGTGAGAGAGGGAGGGGGAAGGGAGAGAGAGAGAGAGAGAGAGAGAGAGAGAGAGAGAGAGAGAGAGATGTGCACTCATGTAAGTTACTCTATGACACAGAATTCTTTTTGGCAGGGTATAGGTTGGCAAAAATGCAAAAGGCCCAGAAAGCAATAAGCCTTACAAAATTATTTTCTCTACTTTTCAATTTAAAGTGACAGACTGCTATAAAGATCGGTATGTATGCAGTTTTTCTCCTGCAGGGGAAGAATGCTAACTTGTTATGATCTTAATCTGGCATGTATCAAAACAGGATAAAACCATTAAAATAAAGTCTGGAAAATAGAGTGTAATCTTTTATATGGCAGCAAGTACTGTGTTTAGCAATAGTATCAACATTCAGCTATCATCATAGTGATACATAATTTTAAGCAATAGTCCCTGTTGCTGTAGAACTAAAGGAGTCTGATGACAGAATCATAGAATGAAACAAATGGAATACTGGGTTTGATAGAGAAAGTACAGACTGTTATGGGAACACACAGCAGGGGGTTTAATTCACTGGAGCGTAACTGTGTAGAAAAAGACTTCTTGAAGGAAAGTTTGCTCAGAAGGATGAGTAGAGGTTACTCCAGGTAAAAGAGATGTGCACTAAAGGTTTGATATTGAGAGAAAGGCATTTGCAGAGCTATCTTGGCAAATGAAAGAATCTAGTGTGCTCAGAATCTTTAGAAAGGTCATTTTCACTGGGGCTTGGTGTTTCCCAGGAAGTGGGCTATGTAATGAGATGGGAGAAGAAATCAAGAGATGAAACTTGTACCCCAATAAATACAACAAAAAAGAGATGAATTGTGCAGCATCGTATAAGAATAGGTTTTATACGAAGAGTAATAAAAAGCCATGAAATCAATTCATCAAGAATGGGATGTAGGCAGGTTTGCATTTAAGAAGTTTACAGAGGCAAAGTGGCTGAGGACAGAGCCCAAGCAGAATGCCAATATTTTAAGAGATGTCAGAGGAAGAATAGTCTATGAAGGAAAGTAAGAATAAGACATCTCAAATTTATGTTTGTTTGTTTCTTCATCAACGTAGCACTTATACCCAGAAACGTCCATGTGCTATGAAAGTTTGTTTCTCATTATACAAAAATTAACCAAACCTTTGCTTTGTGATTAATAATTTTAAAATAATAAATATTTTTGGAGTTTAAACATAAGGAGGATGATAACTATAGTTATAATAACATATACAGGATAATAACTATAACACATAGTTTACTGTATACCAGGCACTTTGTAAGCACTTGATATTTAAACCATAGTGACCTGGTAGATTTGACTATTAACACTATTATTTTAGACTAGAAAACTGAGATCTAGCAATGATTGGGAACTTACTCAAAGTCAAACATGTAATAAGTGGTACAGGTGGAATTTGCATCCCATCACTTATGGCTGTTCAACAGTATAGCTGACTTCCACTGACAACATCTGAGCAATAGAGCTGGAAAAAATGTGGGAATCATATATTTCCATTTGGACGGTCAAAAGAATGGCAGGGCTGTCATAGCTCCAACTCTAAGGAATTTATATCTAAGAACTACTTTCCTTTGAATCGAATAATAAGTGAATGCTTTTCTTTCCATAGCCCTCATGTCATGTATGATATAACATGGTGAATAAACTATAAAACATATCATTTGAGTAAACTTTACCTTTGACATAAGTTTTTCATTGTAACAATTTTAATCTTTTTCAAAGTATATTTTATTAACTGTGCTTTTACAGTTGTCCCATTTCCCCCCTCACCTTTACTTCCCTCTACCCTGCACCTTCCTTCCCACCAGCATTCCCCTATCTTAGTTCATGTCCATGGGTTGTACATTTAAGTTCTTTGGCTTCTCCATTTCCTACACTATTCTTAATTTCTCCCTGTCTATTTTGTACCTACCATTTATGCTCCTTAATCCTTGTACCTTTCCCCATTCTCTCTCTACCTCCCCACTGATAACCCCCACTGTGATCCCCATTTCTGTGATTCTGTTCCTGTTCTAGTTGTTTGATTAGTTTGTGTTTTTTTTTTGTTTGTTTGTTTTAGGTTCAGTTGTTGATAGTTGTGAGTTGGTTGTCATTTACTGTTCATAGACTTGATCTTCTTTTTCTTAGATAAGTGCCTTTAACATTTGTTGCATATTATAAAGCCTTGGTGGTGATGGGCTCCTTTAACTTAACTTTATCGAGAAGCACTTTATCTGCCCTTCCATTCTAAATGATAGTTTTGCTGGATAGAATGGTCTTGGATGTAGGTCCTTGTTTTTCATAACTTTGAATACTTCTTTCTAGTCCCTTCTTGCCTGCAAGTTCTCTTTTGAGAAATCAGCTGACAGTCTGATGGGAACTCCTTTGTAGGTGACTGTCTCCTTTTCTCTTGCTGCTTTTAAGATTCTCTCCTTATCCTTAATCTCAGGTACTGTAATTATGATGTTCCTTGGTGTGTGCCTCCTTGGGCCCAACTTCTTTGGGACTCTGTAAACTTCCTGGACTTACTGGAAGTCTATTTCCTTTGACAGATTGGGGAAGTTCTTCTTCAGTATTTTTTCAAATAAGTTTTCCATTTCTTGTTCTTCCTCTTCTTCTGACACCCCTATGATTTGGATGTTGGAATGTTTCAAGTTGTCCCAGAAGTTCCTAAGTGTCTCTTCTAATTTTTTTGAATTCTTGTTTCTTCACTCTGTTCCAATTGAATGGTTATTTCTTCCTTCTGGTCCAAGTCATTGATATGAGTCCTGGTTTCCTTCCCTTCACTGTTGGTTCCCTGTATGTTTTTCTTTATTTCACTTTGCATAGCCTTCACTTTTTCCTCTATTTTGCAACCATACTCAACCATTTTTGTGAGCACTCTGATTACCAGTGTTTTGAATTTTGCATCTGATAGGTTGGCCATCTCTTCATGGCTTAGTTCAATTTTTGGAGTTTGATCTGTTTTTTCACCTGGGCCATATTTCTTTGTTTGGGTACACCTGTTATATTGTAAGGGGTGGAGCCTCAGGTATTCGCCAAGGCAGGGCAATCCATGTAGCTGCATTGTGGCACTGTCTGTGGTGGAGGGGTCAGAGAGGGAATAATGCCACTTGCTGGGCTCTCAGCTGGCTTTTAGTCACTTCTCCCTCTACTTACAATCAAATTGGGCCCTTCTGGTGCTGAGTGGGTTTGTGTATGTTCTAGGACCCCGTAGGTCTCTCCAAAATACTCTCCTGTGAGGCTGGGAATTTCTCCTGCCACAACCCAGGATTTCAACCTTAATTGTGCATTGCCATTATGTACTCATTTGTTCCATTTTTATAATAGTAGGAAAATTCATTGAGACAACATAAGTTAGCTTTAGGCAATATGTTCATCAGAGCTCTAGAAAAGAGATTCTCCCCCAGATCCTCAGATAAACAACACTTTTTTTTAATGAGGAAGTTGTCAGGAAATTGAAAGTCATTTGAAAATTCATTGCTTTAAAAAAGTCTGCGTCACTGAAAAGTGAAACCAGTGAGAAAGCTTCTTCCATTTGTCTGTTCTGGATAAAAAAAAATGGCTAAACATTATGCCCACATTCCATCCATGTAATGATTCTCAAGAAACATGCTCCCTCTCTGCCCCTTGGTCCTCAGGCATGGCGGAATAATTCCATTGACAGCTTCAGAATATGCTCTAGACTCTATCATAGCAAGTATTTTTACACAAATTTAATGTTTCCAAATAAAGCACTGGAATGATCACCATGGGGGAAATCAGAACTCTGCTGGACTCCCACACACTTACTTTATAATTCATTTGAATTTCCATGGGGCAGGGTATGATCACACAGTCACCTTTCTAGTGGGGAGGGCCTCCATAGGTCCTATGCAGATCTGCTCTTATTGTTTGATCAGAGACCGAACACTGACAGTGGGAAAGAAATGGGCAAGGGACAGCATCCGGTCAGCCGGTCAGCCAACAATGTGTGTCTAGTGCCTCCTAAGTGACAAGTAAAGTAACCCAGCACAAGTATTCATGGAGAATTGCATACTGTGTTTCCCTGCCATCCCACTCTGGCCTCTTCCAACTTTCAAATGAAAATCTGGAAGGCTGCTGGCACCACCAAAGCAACTGCGGGCTTCTATACTCATCTCCAGTCACACTGGCAGCCCATTGTTCCTTGTTCTGGCGTCTTCTTTGACTATCCTTGTTTTAGCTTCCTATCACCTTTCTTTCCTAATCTCCCCAATTGGCAGTCCTGTTCTGATTCATTCTCCTTCCTTGGTTTCAGCACTCCTTCAGAATATGACTATGGCTTCCAGCATTGACCTCATATCCTTCATTCTGTAATGAGGGAATGTGGGAGGTAACAGACAAGAACTTCCCTTTGCCTCCTCTCACCATAGTTAAAGGGACCCGACGTATAAGTCTCTTCATGAACAGACCCACTGGTGCTCCTTCATCCTTTCCAGTGACCCCTTAGTTCTAACCCACAGCGGGAAGAGCCTGTGGCAGCTGGGTTAATGAGGGCAGAGAGTAAGCATTGCACTGATATCAAAGAGAGGCTGTGAAGGGAGCAGGAGCTGCCTTGCCTGTAGCTGATTACTGAGACTCCTTCAATTACCAGTAAGAATCTCCATGGAAAGATCCATGGTTGTTTTTATACCTGTATTTTCCTTTGCTCTCCCACAGTCTTAGTTCCAGCAAGAAGGCAGTGATACATGCTTGGAGATCTAGTTAAGTGAGGTTGTCCTCCGGTGGACTGGATTATGCTCACACTGGGCAACTGACAATAAGTAAATATTTGGCCTTGTCAGCTTGACCATAAGTGTAATAAAAGTCAGTAGGCAAATATGTTTGAATGAACTATAAAATAGTCTAAGTCCTAATGGGTTCACTATAAACCCAGATAATTGCCTGAAGGTCATTATGGGAGGTTTACAAAAAGGAAACTCCTATTCATCCTGATGAGGGGTTTTAGACTTAACATTTTTTTCTTTCAGGGGTAAGAAATAAGTTGAGAATAAGGGTTTAATACTATCAAGAATTAAAGACAAATTGTTCGTGCCCTCTTGGATAATACAGGTTAAAATATGAGACTCTTACCTCTGAAGAATTTGTATGTCAATGAACTGTTTTGCTCTTGTCTTCTAATTTTGTTTTTAATTAAAAAAAAAAAAAACATCCAGAAGCGTTTTAGTGACACAGTCAATGGTAGATGTGTGTTAGTGGAGTGTTAGCATGTGTGGTAATTAGGAACTGCAGGTGAGGAGAGCAAGGAAATAAAAGATGCTTATAATCAGCCCTCTAGATGCGCGTGCTCCTCTCTGAGGAGCTCCAAGTCCAGCTGGCAGGTGTGCCCCGCATGCTCCTTATTTCACTCCTATCGGAAAGTGATGTCAAAGAAGCAGCAGATATATCAGTAATTTTACTTCCATAGGAATTAAAGTCATCGTGCTATATTTTCCTTAGAGTTATCAGCTCTGTCATCCACCTATGTTATTCATGGACGTGAGCTTAAGAGAATGTTAGGAGTCCATAAGTGGTAATGGACAAGAAAAGATGAAAATTCCCAGTGCACCTGAGATCCACTCTAGGTTTTGAGGGAAGGAAGAGAAAGTGGGAAAGAGCAATGGAGTGGCGCGATATAAACAGAAAAAGAAGATACGACAGTTCTCTGGAGTGATTTTTACCAGCTTATTTATTGGGAGAAAAGGAGATGTCATCTAAAGGTGTTTCATCCTTTTCCTATTCATTTGTTCCTTTTCGTCTGTTATTTAAATCTCAAGTGTGTTTTGCAAAAGATTTAAGGCAGTTTAAAAATAAAAGGCATATGTGCCGTAAAGCTCAGTAAGTAGGAATAAAACAGCAAGATCCCTCCCTCTCACCACAAATGTGCTCTTCCTTCCATCCCTTCATCACTTCTCGCACTGACTTCAGCGTGGAGTAGCAGAATATAGATATCATGCCCTCTGCAACATCGTTTCCTAGGTTTCTCAAAATATGTTATGTGATGTGTAGAATATAATTTTTGTTAACAAAAAATGCTAAAATCAAAAAAATAGATCAAAGGAAACAAGCCAAAATAAGCCAAAGTTGTTTTCTCTATGCTTTGCCAAATATATCTTTCTGAAGAACTACTAATATAGTATTATAATACTTATTAAGATATTGGATATAAGGTATTTAGCAATCCATAAAATAGCACTATAAACCTAGAAAGCACTGATCTGAGTAAAATAGTGAGCATTAAACATTAAAAGGAAGCAAGATGAAATAAAACAAGGTCAGTAGCTTACTCTGGACATGAGATCAAAATTGCTGGCCATCTTAATGGTTTTTTGAAAAATGACAGTGATCATTAGAAGTTTAAATATGTTAGGTTGTTATCTCCTTGTCTCTTCCTGGATCATAAACTCACCTTGTTACCTGTGATGTTAGGTATGGCCATAAACATATCATGAGTATTTAAAATTCTGGGCAACAGATACAGGTAAAAAAAAATTTTCTTTAAAAATACCTATTTTAAATGAGTTAAATGATTGGTTACTAGAGAACTAAAATTGATACCTATGGTCAAGTACTTCACTTGACTAATTCATTAGTTCATTCCATGTTTATATAATATGACTGTCAGGGATCACTATGCTAGACACAAAAGGTATACATATGAGAAGATATAATAATTACTGAAGAATTTGTTTCTAGGGGAAGAAAAGATGTGTGAATGTATTTGTAATGCAATGTGAAAATGACTATATAACAATTATGCATAGGGAGTTCTCTAATTTATTTTTGTACTTATTAGTAAAATATGAGTTAAGATGAGATTTGGAAAGCTCATGAAAAGTGAAATATATTATTTTGTATGAGTTCAGTGGTTAGACATGCTGTGTTGTCCAAATACAGTAGTCACTGGGCAAATGTGGAGACTTAGATTAATCAAGTAAAATGAAACAGAGTTTAAAATTTAATTCCTCGGGTGCATATACCACATTTCACACTTTCAATAGTTCATATTTATCAACTCAAAAATTTTATCATTTATATTTAAATGATCTATTTCCATAGAGACATTGATCTACTTGGAAAACAGTTGTGTTCCAAATTAAAATTGTAAAAACATCAAGCTATGTATCAAAGGCAACTTTCTGGTTGTCAAGTAGAGTGTTACGTACTACTTCCTAATAAAGTCACAGCAAGTGAGTTAATTTATGCTCAGTAGTGCCTTTTCCATCATTGCATTCATAATACCTATCAAAGTGCCTGATACAAAGTGAACTATAAAATTTTTATTGAATGCTAAATAAATAAATTGAATTAAATAAATGATTTTTTTTTCTTCTCTGAAGGCAGTCAAATGAACAGAAGCAGGGAGTCACCTGATGATAAAGATGTCACTTATGCCACTTACTAGCTTTCTGCCCCACATTTCCAGGAAAGGAATAGAATATTTGGAATGTAAAAAAATAATAAGAAACCCTTAAAGATAGTTTGAATGGGCCTTAAAGACAGTGCAGTCAACTTCCTCCCTCCCATCTCCTTTTCCTTCCTTCCTTTCTCTCTGTTTCCCTTCCTTCCTCTCTTCCCTTCTTCCTTCCTTCTTTCCTCCCTTCCTTCCTCCTTCCCTCCTTCCTTCCTTCCTCCCTTCCCTCTGATGTGGACAAAAATATAGATAGATTCACACAGCTCTTTATAGCACATCAGTACTAGAACACAGGTCTAATGGGAGAGGAAATAAAGTGTCATTCCTTTTATTGATGGTAATTCAACATAAAAACATTTTTAAGTTATGACAATAAAGCTCTTGTATCTTAAGAGTCCATTATATTACTACAGGGATTAAGATTTCAGAAATAATTAAGTGGATCAATGAAATAATTTATTCCAAAATAAGGATTTATGATACATCGGAAGGCCATGTTCCACTAAATTTTGTGGAGAAATTCAGGGTCATCATTAAGGCAGCTACTTATAACAAGAAAAATGTGTTAATAAGCAGTTTATGGTAACAGTAAAAGATTAAAGTACAAAATGTTTTATATTATTTTATTTCATTACACTTGGTTTTGAACATTATTTAAAAATATCCTGATCTTTAATGTTGATGTGTATTCTTTTTTCTTCATGATGTGAAAATATGGATTACTCTTAGCCAATTGTATTTATGATGGATGTTAATCCTATGTTCATAACTGAGGTTATATATCAGTTGATGATAATGATACATAATTCAGCATAGTATCTAAGAGGTGATAAATTGAATCTGTGATTCTTAATTTGTAAAATGAGCACAACAATTTCAAAAGGAGAAAAATATTTTTATCTTTTATGAGTACCTCATTAAGCCCCAGAATATTGGGAAGCATGGTGGTCTGATGACTGGGCGAACAAGCTGAACATCAAGAAATGGCCATTTTCCTAACATGTTATTATTTTTCATTCATGCAATTACCCCTAGAAATAAAGATGTTTATTTTAAAGTTGGATTGGGTTAGTATAATAGAAGGCAATACAAAGGACTTGCTAGTCATCCTGAAGCAATTATTGGAGAAACCTAAGAAACTGTAGAGTGGCTTACAGTAGCCAGTTAGAAGGAAAACAGTTAAATTCTAGGGTGATAACAAAGAAAAAATACGCTTTGTGTAGCAAGTCAGTAAGTGATTAAAGTTTACAAGATGTTGTATTAGAAGAACTGCTACTTGTACCATGATGGGCTTCAAACTTTGAAGGCAGGAATTCAACCAAGAGAAAGCATCTTTTAAATAACTACGTGCAGTATGTCTGCTTATATTAGAGAGAAACTAGATGAGAGAGAGGTCATGGGAGGTGGCTCGAGGCTGAAGCATCTCACTTGCTACGCAGCAGTGAGGACCCTAAAAAGTATAAACTGGTGCAAAAGCAACACATCACGTTTAATCCCTGTTCAGGGCAGAGTCGGATGCACAAATGCCTACACCCTCTCCTTGATAGAGACCAGTTTACACAGGGGCAGAAGAAAAGAGGGAGATGGCAGTCCCACTGGTATTTCTAGGAGAGCTAGGAGGCAAAGATGTTACAAAATAAGGACCTTCCACCTAAAGTGGCAAACTGAACTGTGTCGTAATGAACCACAGGAATAAACATCTCATCTACATCCCAGTACATAATTGTTGACATCGTGATTCAATTTTTAAAAACATTTTAAGTTAATTTACCAAATTGCAATTTTTTGCATTTGATACTCATATTTTACAATTGATGAACCTACATTGACACATCACAGTCACACAAAATCCCTAGGTTACGATAGGGTTTCCTCGTGGTGTTGTACATTCTGTGGTTTTAGACAAACGTATAAGGACTTTTATTCAGCATTATAGTAGTATCATGGAGAGCAGTTTCACTGCCCGAAAAATCCTTTGTTCTTTGCTTTTTCACCTCACCTTCCTCTTTATCCCTGGGAATCACTGATTCTTTCACTGTCTTCATAGTTTTGCCTTTTTAATAATGTCATGTAGTTGGAATCACATAGTATGAAGCCTTTTAAAATGTGCTTTTTTCACTTAATAATTTGTGTTTAAGGTTCCTTTATATGTTTTCATGGCTTGATAGTCATTATTTAGCTTTGAATAGTAATCCACTGTCTGAATATACCACAGTTTAATTATCCATTTGCCTATTGAAAGGCATCTTGGTTGTTTCCAATTATTCCATAATTGCCAAGTTTTGGCAATTATGAATAAAGCTGCTATGAACACTTGAGTGCAGGTTTTTGTGTTGATGTTTAAGTTTTCAGCTTCTTTGGGTAAATACCAAGGAGAGTGATTGCTGGGTCATATGTTAGTCAGGTTGAAATTTCAGTTTTATAAGAACACGCAAAATTGGATGTACCTCTTTGCATTCCCACCAACAATGAATGAGAGTTCCTGTTACTCCACATCCTTACCATCATTTGGTGTTGTCAGCAATCTGATCTGTGGCCTTTCTGGTAGACATCTAGTCGTATTTCACTGGTTTAGTTTGTGTTTTCAATTTCAATATCTTCTTCTTAAGGATTTTTCCAAAAGTTAGAAATAAACAGAGTGATGATATCTGTAAACCGTAAAACATTCTCTAGGATGCTTTGGATTGTGAGTTATTGGAAAATGATGTTGTAAAATGTAGGCAGGTTCCTGTACTTTTAAGCATGAATTAGAGTATGTTCTGCCCACATATGAAATACATTCATAATAGAAATTTTCTGAGCTTGTCTCTGAAAATCAACTTTACCATGAATCCAATATGAGTAATGTGCTAAGAGCACTGTTGATGAGACAGCTTATATGACATACTGTTTCCATCTGATTAAAAATGTGAATTTTAATGAGGTAAATTCCTGTAATGAATTTTCATATCTGAGTATAGAAAATTATGCTTTGGACTTTTGAAGGTAATTATATCTTCAAAGGATTTATCTTGCTTGTTTATTGTTTTACTCATTTCAAAGAGAGAATTTTATTCAAGGGTCTTCTTAAAATGTTGCCTGTTCCAATTTTTATTCTAACTTCCTGTCTTCTCATACATCTTACACTTGAAGGAAAAAGGACCAAAGACAAAACTGCACAGGTGATTCCCTGATGTCTATTTTGAAATATAACATGTTGTCATTATTTTAGTCACTAAAAAAACAGAATTGAAAAAGGTAGGGACTCCTTAAGTTATGTTTCCAACTTAAAAATCAAAGTACTCTGTAGAAAAATGTGAGGATTGTCAATAATTTAATGTTAGTTCTCAACCTTGTTTCTCCAACACACGGGTCCTATGATATCACTTATTTTGACTGTTAGAGCCCATAGCTAAAGACAAAGTGAAAGGTTGCCAGCAAGCAGAAGCTTATTATCAAATCCATTGTCATTGTTAGGATCCTTCCATTACTCATTTAAAGTCTTGTGTTTCAAACTCAAAGCCATGGCTCGATTTGATCTAATTTTAGACGTTCCAAAGCATTAAATCACTTGCATTTGAAGTAAAAGACTTATTTATTTTATGGTACCTGAAATGTCCTTACAGAATTTTTTAAGGAATTATTTCTTTTAATTTCAACTACGTAACCAAGCATAGTTTGTTCATAAGTAACCTTGTGAATTTAAAGCTTGTCTAACAGAAAATTTCCCCCAGAGTCAAAATAAAAGTATTGACAGTACGCACTGACTATTTTCTGGTTTTTCAGTCATGTTAAGAATTAAAGTATGTTGCTAAATCGCAAGTATACAAGGCCATTTCAGGTTGAAATTTGAGTTTTACTTATGTGGAGGTGGGATTGCGACTTACCCCTGTCTGTGTCGTACAGGAAGACAAAACAGTTCCATTCATAGTGATCCAGCAGACTCAAGAGGGCCCCTCGCAAGGAAGGCCTTAGCTGCAGCACGAACTGGCTCTCCCCCTCCGTGGGGAAACTTGGAGTGATGAGGGAGATGTGTAAGGCGCTGCAGAATGAGGTCAAGGTATGTACTGACCTCTTATCATAGAGTCCAAAGATGGCAAATACTCCTCTAGAGTACTGGGAACAGACTGAAATGAAAGAAAGAAAAAAAAACATGAACACGCTCAAAAAGTGTTAACTGCCACATCTACAGCCTGTGAAATAAAAAGGTATCTCTGAATCATTGGTATGCCAGGAATACAAGAAAAGGGTAAAAGTCAAGTGTATGATTAATTGGGATAACTCGAGGCCAAATGCTTCCTTTCTCAAGAAGCCAATTTAAATTAAAGTGAAATAAATAATATATAGTGTTTCGTGTTAATGTGGTGAGTCTTATGCGAGAGACCTTTTAAGTGTGACAAGTTTACAAATTTTAAAATTTTTCTCTGTATCTTTTTCTTACATGTAAAAATGTAATATTTTACTTTGAAAAATTTTAAGTATATTTAGAAGAACATTTAAATTACCAACATGCCATCTTTTGGAAGCTATAAATTTATCTTCTCTAGTGTGAAATGGACTGCATTTGCTTGCTACTCAGCCTAAATCATTTTTTCCCTGTGGCAGTTTCATTTTTTTCACATTTTTTAATTGTTGTTCAAGTACAGTTGCCTCTACTTTCCCCTCACTGCTCGCCCCCACCCCAGCCATACCCACTTCCCACCCTCAATCCCACCCTGCTTTGGTTTTGTCCATATGTCCTTCGTACATGCTCCCGAAAACCCTTTAGTTTCATTTTTTTATCACAACCTTAGAGTTCTCTTGAATCATTTTTTGAAAATAAAAATCACGTTGTCCAGAAAATCTTTATTGGAATATCTTAGATGCTTACTGAAATTGTGGCCAACTTGTGTAACCTCTAGGTAGGCCATAAAGCAAAACAAACTTTCAAACCTCACTGAACCAGGTTCTCCTCAAGTAAGAGAACCCAAGGTGACTGGGTGACCAGTCTCATGTAAACAGGTGACCAGTCTCATCTTGCCTTTCTTTTCCACCCTTCCATTTGTTGCAAGGACAAGGGGCAAATTCATAGAGAAAAAAAATCTTGTCAATGTTCTTGCCCAGTCATATTTTGATCACTCTTTCGATATGACTGATTTCTAGTTCAAACTTGGGTGACTTTTTCTAGCTTACATTTTAAAGGATACAAACCTGAATTAGGGGATATTCTTTTACTGTTTACATATAAATTGAGACTCTTTGTATTCCAAATTCTTGTAGTTTATCACTTGGCTAAAGGTCCTATTTCTCCTTGGCTTATATAGCTAGTTTAAGAAGTTTTTAGTTTTATAAAATTTTTATGTTTTCTGATTTTGATTACTGATCATAATTGCTAAATTCATTAAGAAGCCCAGAATATTGGATAAACTATAGCTATGTATTTTAACAGTAATTCATAGTGATACAAAGAAATTAGATTTTGCTTTGTTAAAGTAACAGTAGGTTTTAGGAAATTATGAAGTACAATTAAATAAGATACATTAATAAAACCTGGGGGTGTTTCTTTTGTTCTTGTTTATTGTGTCTCTTGAAATTGGGGATAGAGTCTAAGCAATGTAATTATAACATAAGAGGATAACAACGTACAGAAAATGAATGTATTGTCGTTGGTCTTCATTAGGCGATGTGCTCGAAGAGATACCGTGTATTCTATGCTCACCCAGGAACTAGGATTTGATCACCTGAGTGGATTGACCAACATGGGAAATTTGATTTGGCAGTACGAATGGCTATAATTTCCTTGCAAAATATAAGAGGTATTATATTGTAACATTTGGGAGTCTTGGGTTTCAAGTGATTTTAGTTTTGTATCCTAAATAACCTGATAAATCAAGCTGCTGGATGGGACCTTACCCTTGTGAGTGTTTTATCAAGATTTTGGATGTATTTCTGTAAGTGCTGCACATTTATCAAAATTAGAGGTGGTCCTCTATGTTGTCATATTTTCTTGTTCTCTTGATTTTAATGCGAATTGAGGGGCCACTGTCCACCATTACATTGTAAATAATCTACTTCAATTAAATGTTATTTTACTTTACTGAAAAAAATTAAAGTGAAAGAGCTTTAGAAATTGTTATCTAAGATGCCGACTTTCAATTTGCTGCAGATACTACACACAGATTTTAATACTGTTCAAGTAAAAGTAAACAAACAGGATTTACAAGTCAGACACTTTAATTTTTTTCATGCATATAATGAACTTTTACAAATCCTTCTGTTATGGGACCTACCATTTTCAAATTTTGGTGTTCAAATGGTGAGTTTTTAGGAACCCCACGAATTCTCTAAGAGGACTTGTATAGCTTTGCATGAGAACCTTTGGTGAGGCAGGAATGGGTGGGCAAGCGTGGACCCCTTCCTGCAGTATATCTCTCTCCTCAAAACCCCAACAGTGCTTCTGATTTCATACATTGAGCCAATATAAACCTTGATGTGCAAAAAAAATTACATGTCTAGAAAAAGGTCAGAAATAACTGATATGTCCTGTACAAAGTTCCTCTACTGTTTGTTCCTACTATAATGTTTGCAGATATCATTATGACTTAACACTACTTTGGTGCCTGCTATACTATTTAACTGATTGTTAATTTATTGCATTTGATACTGACCCAACTTAATTTTTCATGATATTTAATCACCTTCTTTCATTCATGAGCATCACCATAAATATGTATCTCTTCTCTTTTCTATAGCTGCTATTTTGCCTTTAATAAACTAATTTTGAAACTGTAGTTTAAGTATTAGATTAATAACTTTGCCTCTGGTTATCTTATGTCACTCATAATTTAGTTGCCCTTTGCAAATGATCAGTTTCAATAGTATCCTTTTGAACTATTTTTGGTCTATTTAATCTAGATTATGTGCTTAACACATGGGAATTATTGAATTTCTTATGTGTGTAAATAGACTGTCAGTCAAATATTCAATGTTACTATATCAATGTGATACCCTGGACAGTATCTTCTTTAGTGTAATACGTTACATTTTGAAATATAATTATTTCCATATCAAGTATTATAATCTAGATTGAAAATACTCAAATCAAAATTTGTTTGGTTATATCTTATGACATTTATTGTTTTTATCATACAAATAGTTATTCAAACAATGCAACTTAAACTATATAAATGCATACATCAATTAATTAGAGTAAGCTAAACTGAATATCAATGTGTTCAGAGTACCAAAAGGGAATAAACTGAATCCTATATAAATAGCCAAATAAAATAAACAAGAATTAATACTCAGCCACTAAACAGATGCAATAATATCAGATAGATATATATTTTGGGATATAAACATTAATCAAGATAAGACTTTCAGTGAAATAATCAAACCATAATTTTAATTGCATATTCTATATTCTGCTTCACTAACAAGATCACTTGGACCCTGTATCATGCAACTAAACCCATAATAAAAACATGGTAATAATTTTTTACATGGTGCTGTAATATAATTAAATGTCTCCTCATCAAGCAGTCGCCCAGTTTCGTTCCGGATTCTATATTTCAGAATCCAAACCAAGTGAAATTGTCTAGTTTATGATAATTGATAGCTCCATAGCCCACACAAATCAAGTGACATGGTCTTAG
>PVKM010022780.1:0-21608 GCA_004027735.1 Carollia perspicillata
CAGGGGAGGGGGCCATTCAGCCACCACACACTGCAGATAAAGAATGATTTCAATGCAACAATGAGGATTCATGTTAGGGGCTCAAGGACAGAGAAGATTCTCTTTTCTCATGTACTAGAAGGAATGAGAAATACTTTCTCCACTTTTCCTTTATTCCCAAAAAGATGTCCCCCCAACCTCCTGCAAACCTGGGGCTCCTGGCTCCGGCTCCTCTTCGTGCCTGGGTTCACTGGAAGAAGTTGGCATAATGGGCTCTTCTCCAGTAACCTCGACAGCGGGTCCTCCTGGCCTCTGCTCCTCAGTGGCCTTTTCTTCTGCTTGCTCACGGGTGCAGCTGCGAGATCTCAAGAAAGCAACCAAGCTGGGATCTAGAGGAGCGAGGGAGGGGAGAATGGTGAGCGCAGATCCTCTCTATACCTGAAACCTGAATACTACCTGCCTATGGGTGCCAAGACAAGCCACTTCCCAGCCCTGGCCTGAGCCCCCTCCGCCCTCCTGGTACCTGCCTGCCCAACCATGCCTCCACCCTTCAGTCCCCTGGCCCAGGCTTATGCCCATCCCTGTGCTTGGCTCCAGGTCACAGGCCCAAAGTAAGTGGCTGTGGAAAAAATGAATAAATGTTGACTAGGGTGAAAGAGAAGGCATTTAGGGGAACAATTTTTCTCACTTTTAGCTAATTTATTTATGCACAAATCTTCACTAAAAACCTAATATACACTACGCACTATATAGGTGCTAGATATACAGTTTGGAACAAGATGGACTTGGTGCACAGAAACTAGGAGGGAGGTATAGTATAGTAGAGCATCATACAGTGAAGCACACTGCAGCCATACTAGAGAACAGCTACAACACAGCGCCTATTGCACTAGGGTAGTACAGGACACACAGCAGAGTGGTTAGAGCAGGGCCCAAGAGACCACATGGACCCTGGTTTACATCTCATCCATGTTCCTTACCAGCTGGGTGACGTGGGGGAGAATTTCTCAGAATTTTGAGCCTCAGTTTTTTCTTTCTTTTTCATAAGGAAATGAGGTTAGTACCACCTACCTCATAGGACAGTTTGAGGACAGAATGATATAACCCATTCAAGTACCCAGCACAATGCCTAGCAATTCCAGTAAGCTTTCCTCAATAAGTGGCTTAGCCCAGTCTTCTTAGCTCAGTCTCAGCAGGAAAGCCAGGTATTCATACCAAGCTGAGCTAGCAACCTCTGCCGTTCTTGCAGGATCTCCTCAGAAGTCATGGCTTGAAGTCTTGCTATGTTCTCTTCGTGGATGGTCTGGGCTTCCTGCTCAGCCTCCTGGCCCTTGAGCCCTTTCCCTGTGACCAGATGGGGCTTCTGGAAGTTGTGGCTGTCCCATGGAAGCTGGTGATACTTCTCCCTGGGTGTGAGGGACTCACAGGTCACAGCACCTGGAAGAAGTGGATGATCAGTTTCATTGCCTCATACCAACTGGGCTTTTTGGCCCTCTTCTCCAATCCCATTAGCCCTGGAGACAGATGGAGGCCCTAGAGCTTTCCCCGGCACAGGGTGGAGACCCCCACCTCTACCCACTACTCCTTTCCCTTGGATTTATTTGAGGAAGTTTCCCTTAGAAACATCCCACTTTCTGACTCTTCTCCTAGATGGTCAGGCTACTATCTGCCTCCAGGCCATGTCCCCAGCTGTCCTGCTGGTAATCTGCATCATTAAAGGAACCATGGCTTCTGTTTTTATTTTGCAGTCTCTGCCAGACACTTCTATCCTCTCCCTTGGCCTGCCCTCTTCCTCCACCTAAGACCCAGATACAGACACAAGCCACCCACACTTCATACTCTAAGGGAGGATATGGGACAGCTTCCTCTTTAGATGGCTCACATGCAACTGACATTTGAGGCAGGGAACAGCACCTGGAAGAAGTGTATGACCCAAAGATGTCTCCATGGTCATGCATCACAAAAAAGCCAAGCCCATGCCTCTTCAACCTCAGCTCACCCTCCAGTGGGTCCATGGTGGACACAACTCTACCTGGTGGGACGCTGGCTTCAGACACTCTCCTTGCTGCAATTTCCTGGGCAAAGATGCTTCTCTTACCAGATACTGCTGGCTTCCTCTGTGGGGCAAAAAGAAAACAAGGATGACTGATATTCACTAACCCATTCTCTTCTCAACCTCTTTATACCAAAGTCACTGGAACAAAGAGATAAAAGGGAATTGCTTAATTTCCAAGGATCACAACCTTAGTGCTCAGAAAGAGAAGGGTATTATAAGAGCAGAGGTCTTGAAGTCTGACAGACTTGGGTTGGATTTCTGACTCTTCTAACTCTCAGATGTGTGGTGTTGGTCAAGTTATTTATCTTTTGGAGGGGGTCTCAGTTTCCTCACTTGAAAGAATAGGGATAATATTACCTACTTTACATGGTCATTATGAGGATTAATTGAAGTAATGCATATAAAGTGCTTAGTATGGTGCCACTTTAACAACAGAATTATTTATCATTAGTAAGATTAATGATCTGGCCCTGGCAAGGTAGCTCAGTTGGTTAGAGCATCATCCTGATACACCAAGGCTGTGGGTTTGATCCCCAGTATGGGCATACACAAGAATCAACCAATGAATGTATCAGCAAGTGGAACAATAAAGAAATCTGTTTTATTTTTTCTGTCTCCTTTCCTTTCCCTCTCTAAATCAATAAATAATTTTTTAAAAAAAATGATCAATCTGGGAAAGATGCACTATGAGACTATGCGGCTCACTTGACTGAACCCTAAAGCACCATCTAAGGTTACTCCTGCCTACCTGTCTCCCCTGTGAGCGATGGAATACAGGGGGGAATGCAACACCACTGGGCACAGGCAAGTTCACAGCCACTGAACTTGTATCTCGTTCCTGCAGTAACAGAGCACAAAGAGAAATTTGATGAAATGTGATGAAATAGAGATTTTCCCAGGCTGGAGCCTATCCCAGTAGCCCCAGTTCTGTATAACCAGAACCTCACTCTAGGAAGTAATATACCCACCTTGCTTTTTAGGGCACAGTGATTCTACACTTGACCTTAGCCAAAAAGCCAGTAAGTGATGGGGGACAGTGATTCTAAACCAGCCCCCAACCTTACTGTGTAGGTCCCACCCTTCTAAATCGTCCTTTACTCATAAGGCTCACCACCCCCACCCAACGTTGGTCGGTGCTGCCATTGGGTGCCTTGTCCCACTCAGCCAGGATAAGACGCACAATAATCTTAGTCAAGACAGCAGTGATGTGCTGATCATGCCTGTTCAGCCTCTCCTCAGGGTCCTCATTGTCAGCCAGGGGATGGCCAGGGCTAGACTTGGCTCTTTTGGGGGGAGCAGGAAGCAAAGCTGGGGGCAAATCTGGGAGACCTGGGAGAAAGAAAAAACAACCCAGATGTGAGGATATTCATTTATTCCTAGGAAGAGTCTGAGGGCTACGGGAAAGCCAAAGAAAGAAAGTCAGCTGCTGGAGGGCCCTGGCTCAAGCTGTGTCACCTTGGGCAAAATCTTTACCTCTTTGAGCCTCAGTTTCTTTCTATATAAAATAGGATTGCAGCAACAGCGGCTATGCGGTGTATGAAATAATAATGGATAGAATCCAGCCACAACAGAAAGAGGAAGGAGACCCTCAGGCAGTACCCTCTCCTTCTCAGCTTCACACCCACAGCCACTCACTGTCCAGCATCACTGTATCCCGATGATCCTGCAGCAGAGGCTGGTCCAGGTTAGCACTGGCACCTCTCCTACTTCCTTTCTTCACCAATTGTACTGCAGGGGCTGCACCAGCTGCAAGAAACTGGCTCTGGAATCGCAGCAGGTCCACCTCGGACTCCCCTGGTTTTGGTCTGGACAGCATCTTGACACTCCAGGGGCCTCCCCAGTGCAGCTCTTTCCAGCACTGTTTCCGTGCGGGGACTCCCTCTCATTCACTCCTAAAAGCAATAAAGATGGGTCTTCTTTAAGTGAACCCCGGTTCTCTTTCTTGTGCATCAAAGAAGGCTCTTTTTCCTTTCCAACTCATTCCTCCTCATTCATGTCTTCTTGCCATACTCTTCCTATTTAGCCCTCCCTGATGTCGTCAGCCCAGCAATAATATTTATTGCCAATTTAAGCTGATTACAACCTGTGGATAATAAAAAGTCTCGAGGAACTAAGGAAAATGTTACCAGGAGCCAGGCAGATAAATGTGTCATATCAGTGAGTGTAGATTCTGTATCAAACTGAAAAGAAAATGCCTGGCCTAAAAGTACTGAATTAGTAAACCACTCGGAATGTAAAGGACCGATATATAAAAATCACTTCAAGTTTTATACACTATCAAAGAACGATCAGAAAATGAAATTAAGAAAATAATTCCACTTACAATAGCATCAAAAAGAATAAAATACTTAAGAATAAATTCCACCGAGGAAGTAGAAGTCTTGTACACTGCGGGGCCCCACAACTCCGCGTAGGGCTCTATGGTCGCGCCTGCTCTTGGACCACCCGTGTCAGCAAAGAGAAATCACGTATTTTCAGCCTATGCTGTCGGCCGATGGAGGGAGGGCCGTGGCCAGGATCTCCACACGGAAGTGGCCTGGGACGCCCCTGTGCAATCCAAACACATTCCCGCAGACTCTGACAAAGGAACTGAATACTCTGCAACAGAGCCCTCCACGGAGATCCCTGAAGTCCGTTTCTCCAAACCAGCCACCTACTCCCTGTTGCACCGCCTGGGGGCCGCCATCTTGCCCCGCACCGGCCTGGTTTCCGCCGCCTCCAGATTTGAGCTTCCGCCCTGCAGCCGGGCCCCGCCTCTCTGGGCCTGGCTCCGCCCACTCTGGGGTGTGTGGGCTTGGCTTTAGGGACCATTTGAGCGCGAAAGTACTCGGCTTGCAGTGTACCCGCCACGTGAGTTTTGTGCTGACAGATCACATCCTTCGGTGTACAGTAGACACAGGTCCTTCACATACAACACCTGCGACAGAGGCAAAGCGCGGATATCCTCGCTAGCGCGGATATCCTCGCTAGCGCCGATAACCCAAGCTGCAGGAATGGTGGTGCAGAGAAGAGAGAAGAAAGCAGCCTCACTGCCCGCAAGGCTATCCCCTTCGTGAGCATTCTGCCTTTGTTAGTCAGTGCCCATTATTGGAAAATTTCCTTTCCACTCTACGCCCAAAGTGTTTCTCTTAAGGCCTAGCTGGCGTCAACTGTAAAACCTTGGCCAACCTGGCTACTCACTGAACTTCGTTTGGAACCTTGTGTGGCATGTTGGGAACTATCACTAGTTACCTTTTCACAAGCATATGTTTTGTACCCTTCCATAGACTGTGAGTTCTTTGGGGGCATCAGGCCTTCTTTTTCGCATCCCTAAGTCTCAGCACCCACCGTGTTGCCATGCACATAGGACCTTAGTCAATCATTGCCCTCTTAGGGCAGCCAGTGGTTCTTAAACTTGAGCAGGCACCAGTCACCTGGAGGGCTTGTTAAAACAGATTGCTGGCCCTTGCTGGTGTGGCTCAGTTGGTTAGAGCGTCGTTCAGTGGGCCCCCAGGAGGGAGGGCTGGTCGCAGCTTCTATTCTGATCCCTGCATGTGTCTGAGTTGTGGGTCCCTCCTCAGGCACGTAGGAGAATGTTTCCCACCTCGATGTTTCTCTCCCTCTCCCGCCCTCCTCTCCCTTCCTTCCCCTCACTCTAAAATCAATAACCATGAACTCGGGTGAGGATAAAAAACAAAACAAAACAAAAACAGAAAACAGATTGCTGGACCTCACCCTCAGGGTTTCTGATTCAGTAGGTCTGGAATAGGACCTGAGAATTTGCATTCCAACAAGTTTTAGAACCTTTTCTTTAGTTCTCTTGATCTCAACTGCAGCAGTAAATTCCAGCTACTGGGATTTAGCCAAACTCGGAGTTCAAAATAGTACTGGACCTGGTCAGAAGTTATGAGAAACAAGGGAGGGGAACTGGAGCCAAAAATATAGGAAGAATTATAGAAGAAAATTGTTGTTTGAACCACTAATGATATAATCACTCCAAGCAATGTTTATTAATGGCTGATAAAACTATTAAATGAAAGGCCGATTAGGATTTTATATGGATGGATTAGGTTACCAATTTATGAATCTTTTTTAAAAAAGATGATGAATCTACTGATGAATCTTTTTTAAAAAAGATTTTAGCCCCAGCTGGTGTGGCTCAGTGGATTGAGTGCTGACCTGTGAACCAAAGGTTCACTGGTTCAATTCCCAGTCACTGTATATTCTTGGGTTGCGGGCCAGGCTCCCCGACGTCGGGCATTCAAGAGGCAACCACACGTTGATATTTTGCTCCCTCTCTTTCTCCCTCCCTTCCCCTCTCTCTAAGAGTAAATAAATAAAATATTTAAAAAGATTTTATTTAGCCCTGGCTGGTGTAGCTCAGTGGATTGAGCACGGGCCTGTGAACCAAAGGGTCACGGTTCAATTCTCAGTCAGGGCACATGCCTGGGTTGCAGGCCGGGTCCCCAGTGGGGGCCATGTGAAAGGCAACCACACATTGATGTTTCTCTCCCTCTCTTTCTCCTTCCCTCCCCCTCTCTCTAAAAATAAAAAAAAAGGAAATAAAATATTTCAAAATATTTTATTAAAAATGATTTTATTTATTTACTCTTAGAAAGGGGGAAGAGAGGGAGAAAGAGAGGGAGTAAAACATCAATGTGTGGTTGCATGGGGGAGCCTGGCCCATAACCCAGGCATGTACCCTGACTGGGAACCAAACCAGTGCCCAATCCACTGAACCACACCAGCCAGGGCTGAATCTATTGATGAATCTTAACATCACTAAAAAGGGGATCACTGGATATAATATGCTTCATGATGTGATACAGTTGTAAATACAAAACACTTCTTCAGAAGGCTTCATGACAAAAATTGAATCTAGCCAAGCACCTAGATCTAACTACCAAACTTCAGGAAATATGGGCAGGAGAGCAACATGTTAAATGATAGCACAAGGATACAATTAAACAAATCCAGATTGTGGGAAGTTCTCTCTCTCTCTTTTTAAAGATTTTATTTATCTTATTTTTAGAAAAAGGGGAAGGAAGGGAGAAAGAGAGGGAGAGAAACATTCATTACTTGCCCCTTACTCGCCCCCAGTCAAGGACCTGGCCCAGGCATGTGTCCTGACCTAGAATCAAACTGCAGTCTTCCAGTTCTCAGGCTGGTGCTCAATCCACTGAGCCACACCAGTCAGGGCTGGATTGTGGGAAATTATTCAAATTTCTTTTATACATTTCATATCCAAATGAGAAAGAGATTATCTATTAAATATATGGTCCTTATTTGTATCCAGGTTCAAACAAACCTACTGTAAAAAGACATTTTTTGAGACTGCTGGGAAAAACTAAATACAAACTGAGTGCAATATGATATTAAGGATTTGTTAAAAAGTTATTGGGTATGCTATGCAACAGCATGGATGGAACTGGAAAGCATTATGCTAAGTGAAATAAGCCAGGCGGTGAAAGACAAATACCATATGACCTCACCTTTACCAGGAACCTAAACAATAAAACAAACAAGCAAGCAAAATATAACCAAAGACATTGAAATAGAAAACGGGATGCCCTGATTGGTGTAGCTCAGTGGATTGAGCGCAGGCCTGTGAACCAAAAAGATCACAGTTCAATTCCCAGTCAGGGCACATGCCTGGGTTGCAGGCCAGTTCCCAGCAGGGGACGCATGAGAGGCAACCATACATTGATGTTTCTCTCCCTCTCTCCTTCCCTTCCCCTCTAAAGATAAATAAATAAAATACTTTTAAAAAAAGAAAGAAAGAAAGAAAAGAAAATGGGATGACAGTAACCAGAGGGGAGAGGGGAGAGAGGAGGGAATTTCAGGGGGGAAAGGGAAGGGATTATAGGAACAAGTATAGAGGACACATGGACAAAAACTAAGGGGGGTGGAAATGGGGAGGGAGGTGGGGAGCACAGGGCGGGGGTGGACTGGGACGGGAGTGAAAGACAGAAAACTATACTTGAATAACAATAAAAAATTAAAAATTTTTAAAAAAGAAAAAAGTTTATTGGGTATGGATGTGTTTTTTTAAATAACTTTATTTTAGAATAGTTTTAGATTCACAGAAAAATTGCAAATATAGTTTCCATTTATCCCAAACATAATTTTCCATTATTAATGTCTAACATTAATATGGTTCATTTTTTCAGAATTAATGAACCAATACTGACATATTATTACTAACTAAAGCCCACACTTTATTCAGATATCCTCAGCTTTTCCCTAATGTCCTTTTTCTGCTTCACCAACCACATTATTTAGTTGTCAGTCTCCTTAGGCTCCTCTCAGCTGTGACAGTTTCGTGGACTTTGGTTTTTGATGACTTGGACAGTTTAAAGTAGTACTGGTATTTTTAGAATGTCCCTCAATTGTTTTTTTCTGATGTTTTTCTCATTATTAGACTGGGCTTATGGGTTTTTTTAAAAAGATTTTATTTATTTATTTTAAGAGAGAGGGGAAGGAGGGTGAGAGTGGGAAACATCAACTGGTTGCATCTCGCACGCCCCCTACTGGGAACTGGCCTGCACTCCAGGCATCTTCCCTGACTGTAAATCAAACCAGCGACCTTTTGGTGCACAGGCCGATGCTCAATCCACTGAGCCACACCAGCTGGGGCAAGAGTGCGTTACGGGTTTTGGGGAGGACGACCACAGAGCTAAAATGCCACTTTACAAGGGTAGCTACTATCAACATGACTTGCCACTGTTTATGTGAACCTTACTCATCTGGCAGAGGTAATGTTTGTCGGATCTCCCACTGAAAAGTTACCTTTATCCCACGGTGCTCCATCTTGTCCTTTTTGAGAAAGCAGTCACTCTGTGTGGCCCCCACGTGAGTGTGGAGTTATGCTCCACCTCTTTGAGTGAAGTACTACATAAACTGTTTGTTATTCTTCTGCATGGGAGCTTTATCTACAATCCCTGTTTATTTTTTATTCCAACATATACTGATATTTGACCCTTTGACATGTGCCATCGTTGTGTGCATTTGGGTTCTTGTTTCTGTTTGGGGGCACTTTCTTGCTTTCTGGGACTATAAGATGCTCTAGGCTCATCTTGTATATTTCCTGCCCCAGTCCTAGAATCAGCCATTTTTCCAAGGACTCTTGGTTCCTTTTACTAGAAAATGGTATTAGAAGGCAAGATTTGAGTGTTAGATATGCACATTGCCATGGGGGTGTCTTGCTTTTTGCCTTTCTCAGCTGACAAAGGAAACATATGTGTATACTGTTATATAGATGCGATGTCTGTAGATATTTTTATATATAAACCACTTGAATCCATATATGGGTGAGTTTTTTTAAAGTCTGTTACAGATAAGTAGTGTAATATTTACAGCTGAAAATAATTATACAGCTCTGATTTGCTTTTAAAAACTCCAGCAAAGGCCAGCAAACCAAAAGGTCAATGGCTCGATTCCTGGTCAGAGCACATGCCTGGGTGCAAGGCCAGCCAGATTCCTGGTTAGGGTGCATAGGATAGGCAACTGATCAATGTTTCTCTCTCACATCAATGTTTCTCTCCCTCTCTTTCTCCTTCACTTCCCCTCTCTCTAAAAATAAATAAATAAAGTCTTTTAAAAAATAAAAACTCCAGCCCTGGCTGCTGTGGCTCAGTGGATTGGGTGCCAGCCTGTGAACTGAAAGGTTGCTGGTTCAATTCCCAATCAGGTCCCCAATTGGGGGGTGTGCGAGAGTGAAATGTAACCATTCAGTGTATCTTTCACACATTAAGTTTCTCTTCCTTTCTTTCTCCCTCCCTTCCGTGCTCTCTAAAAGTAAATAAATAAAATCTTAAAAAAATAAAGTAAAAACTCCAGCAAAACAACAAAATAATAGGACAGTTGACTAAGATAATACAGAGTGATGGGTATATTGGGGATTCACTATTACACTATTCTCTCTACTTCTGTGTTTATTTAAAATATTCCATAATAATTTTTTAAAAAGATTTTATTTATTTCTCTTTAGACGGGAAGGGAAGGAGAGAGGGAGAGAAATATCAATGTATGGTTGCTTCTCGTGTGACCCCTGCTGGGAACTGGCCTGCAACCCAGGCATGTGCCCTGACTGGGAATCAAACCACAATCCTTTGGTTCGCAGGCCCACGCTCAATCCACTGAGCTACACCAGCCAGGGCCATAATAAAATTTTTAATATAAAAAATAGATCCAGCTATGGCTGGTGTGGCTCAGTGGATTGAGCACCAACCTACGAACCAAAAGGTCACTGGTTAGATTCCCAGTCAGGGCACATGCCTGGATTGTGGGCCAGGTCCCCTGTTGGGGGCATTTGAGAAACAACCAATTGATGTATCTCTCACACACTGATGCTTCGCTCCCTCTAAAAAAGAGAGAGAAAAATCCAGAAAAGCCTCATTTAAAGATAATGAAGTCAAAAAGAGAAATACAGATAGCCTGACACAGGGCACTCAGATACACCCACACTTACACTCATACTCACACACGAAATTCCTCCTTTCTAGGTGAAACTCTGCCATCCTTAAGTGAAATTTTGAAAAGGACAGTTTTTTTCTTCCACATGTTTGGACTCATCTGCCTATTCAGAAACCTCAAACTTCCTGCTGTCTTTCTGCTTCCTAAATCTGCTTTTGGGAAAAACCCAATCATTTGAAAGTTCCCTGACTATAAATCAAAGTGTAGTTTCTCCTAGGAGTTTATCTTTCTGCTTCATCTTTGGCTGGACATGGAGTGGCACTGTTTTGGGCTGAGGAATTTCAGGCAAGGGGTGTTTGGCAGGCACAGCAACTGTCCCCAGCACCCTTGGAACTGTACCTGTGGGTGGTTTTCCTCCAAGCCCCACAGGCACAGATTTCCTGCCTTCTCTAAGGTGATTGAGGAACAGTCTGTAGCCTGCATCATTCCTTAAGGGAGACTTCCCAACCCTCTCCTCTTTAAGCAGTGGTTGGGAAAGAACAGGGCCTTGGTCACAGGGCTGGGGAGACTGCCAGGACTCCATGGCTCACCTTGGATCCCTCTTGGTCTCCCTACCTCCAACCCAGGGTTGAGAGTGGGTGGAAAGCCAGGGAGAGGAGGTCCAAACTCTGAAAATGGCGAAGTAGCTGCTTCCTGAGTGCAGATGGTTTTTATTTCCAGGTTTGTCTTTGTTTTCTCTGGATCATTGGCCTCCTTGGGCAGTCCTGGGTCATACAAGGCAGAAAGTGGGGAGATACCTAATTCACCCATGTAGCGAAATGCCAGGGCTCAACCTAGCTCCATCCCTAAAGGACTGCTGTGGCCCTTTCTCTCTCCTGCAGCCCCTTTTACTCCCGAGGGATAGATCATAGCTGGCTCCTGTTTTGTTCTGAGGACAGGAATTCCTGGGACAGCTGATCTTGCATTAGGTCAAATACATTTCCTGTTGATTTGATTAGTTCTCTTTCAAGCAATGCATTTATAAAAGGAAGGGAGATTTTTGCAGGCATGTATTTGCATAGGCCGCCAACCTCCTCCAGGCGCACTCACGCAGGCACACACACACACACATTTTCTCCTTATCCACCCACAAAGCGTCAGTCACATTTAGAGTTTGCACAAATGCACACCCTCCCTCATATATCACAATGCACACCCTCTCACCCACCTACACACCTCTCCCACAAAATCACACCTGCTTGAATACCCTTAAAAGTATTTTCCTATTCCATGCAGAGAGAGAGAGGAGATAGGTAAGAAAAATGGGTTGTGAGGGCTCAGGAAGGCAAGCGCCCTGCAAGTACAAACACTAAGAACTGAGCCCTGGCTGGTGTGGCTCAGTACGTTGAGTGCAGGCTGCAAACCGAAGGGTCATCAGTTCAATTCCCAGTGAGGTCACATGCCTGGGTTGCACGTGCCAGGTCCCCAGTGGGGGCCATGTGAGAGGCAACCACACATTGATATTTCTCTCCCTCTCTTTCTCCTTTCCTTCCCTTCTCTAAATAAATAAAATCTTTAAAAAAAGAGAGAATTGAGAGGGATTTGGAAGCAGGGGTAGAGGAAGCAGGAACTCAGGGCTTCAGGCCCCACCTGGACAGTGTGCTGCAGACAGGTGACAGTGATGTGTCTCAGGTCTGCAACTGAGGCAGGAGGTTTGGAGGTTCTGAATAGAGAATGGAGTGGCATCCATGGCATGTCTGAGAAGCCTATTTCGATGGGTGGCAAAGGATGTTCCTTGGGCTGGCATTCCTGGTCAGAGTTCAGGAAATGACTGGGAGGGAATGAGGAGAGTAAAGGAAGTGGAAGGCTGGGTTTGGGCTCAGGCTTTAACATTCTCTAGGAGGATTCTTTCCGTTGTCAATAGGAGGGCGCTTCCTTCCACTGTAAGCTGGAAGTCCCCTCTAGAGAGGACGGGTAGGGGATAGAGCCTTGAGAAGTGACGAGTGCTCAATCAAGTGCAGGGCTGCAGCAACCACATCGCCACAGTAGGGCCCTTGCAAATCTGGTTTCAACCCCAGACTGTTGTCTGCCTGATCTGATCCGACTCAACCCAAATTCAGAAGCTTTGGATTCTGGAAAGGAGCAATGTTTTTTTTTTTTTCTTCAAGAAACGGTCCTGGAGCTGACCCACAGTGCCCAAGAAAACTGGTCTAGTGTTCCGCTAACCGGAAGGCTGGGCCCCTGCCATCAGACAGCGCCTCCGCTTCCGCTTCCGGAGTCTCTCCCTGTGCTGCCGCCTGGGGGCGCCCCCAGCTGGGTCTGAGTCTGCCTCCAGCACTGCTGTTGCTGTAATTATTAGCGTAATTAATAAACAAGCACTGATGCGGCCAAGTGGAGAAAGAGGCAGGCTCCCGCTGCTCTGAAGGCGAATCCCTGGAAAGATCCAACGAGGCTGCGGGGCACTGGGACTGAGTGGTGGCTTGTCCCTCCTCCCCACCCAGGAGTTCTGGAAAGGCCCATCTGGAGTAAGCTCCAAGGCCCAGGTAGACAGAGGCTAGGGCAAGGGGAAGGGAACACCTGGATTTGGAACCAGCTCAGCATCTGCCTGACAGGATGTCCGTGGGAGCATCCACTCCAGTGATTACTGGTTGTGCGACAGGCCAAGCTCTGAGGAGATTATTCAACAGGCATCTGCTTATTTATTTACGGTGTGCAAGGTGCTCTACTAATAACTGTTTTATTAGATACTGAAGTAATAGAGGCAACCTTCATACCAGGTTCTGAGGAGTGGGAGGTAGAAGTTGAGGAAGCAACTAGGAAGAATTGTTAACCCCCCAAAGATATGGGCACTGGACTTTGCCCTAGCAACTAAAACCTGAGGATTACCCAGAAGAGCTTGGAAAACTCAAGACTTTAAGGCTCAAGATCTTGGAAACGAAGGGGTGGGGAATGGAGCACCGATTGGGGAATTTGGGTGAAAGTCTCAAGAAAGAGGCATGAAGAGGTGCTAGTAGATCCTGTGGGGGGAGCCCTGAGTCACAATTTCGGGGGTCCCGATGGTTGGAAGTGTCTAGGACATTGAGATGCTTTATAACCTGAGAAGCAGGTGCTGGGTTGTCAGGATCAGAATCTGGACAAAAGTTGCTGTGCCGTAGAGGATTCTAGCAAGGTTTTGAGGGAAGGGTCAGGAGTGCTGGGCTTGAAACGCTCCTGGAGTGTATTTGGGAAAGGAGGGGCGTGGCTGAGGTGCCATCCAGGGACCCACTCAGATCCTCGGGTTCGGCATTGAGGTGGCTGGGCAGGGGGGGTGCTGGCAGGGTGGCGACCGGCCGGAAGGCAAAGACTAGTCTGGCGACCGCCAGGTTGGCGCTCGGAGCCAGCCGCCCGGGGCCCCGCGGGGGGGCGGTACGAGCTCCGGCTGCGGGCGGGAGGAGTAGGGAGGAGGCGGCGGCTCCGAGAAGAACATGAATCAGCGGCGGCGGCGGCGGCGGCTGTGGAAGGAGTGCGGTGGCCCAGGAGCGGCCCCGGGGACCCCGCGCCGCTGACGGCGGCCGCCGCTGCTCTCGGCCGGCGCGGGTCTCGGAAGCGCGGGCCCCAGCACCGCCCCCGGCTGGCCTCCGCCCCTCCCTCCCTCAGCCCTCCTCTCCCCTTCCTCCTCCTCGTTTCCCTCTCCCTTCTCCCTGGTCACTCGCCGGCCGGGCCCGGCATGGTGCGGCGTCGCCGCCGATGGCGCTGAGGCGGAGCATGGGGCGGTCGGGGCTCCCGCCGCTCCGGCGGCCACCGCCGCCGCCGCCGCCGTTGCCGCTGCTGCTGCTGGCGGGTCTGGCCACCCTTCTGCTCCCGGAGCCGGTGGCCGAAGGTAAGAGCTGGCCCGGGAGGCGGCGCGAAGCAGGGGCTGCGGAGGGGCGCGGCCGCGTCGGAGCCCCGCATCGCAGCCCCGCGAACCCCGGGCCTGGGCGGGCCGGAGGTTTGGGTGGGGGGGCCGGAGCTGGAAGGCCGAGGCTTGGGGGCTGGGGGAGGGGCAGTAGCGGTGTGTTCGCAGTCGGATCTCGGGGCCCCCACCCCCAACTTTCTCCCGTCTGGGGCTCTTCTGGCGGGGTGGAAAGGACAGGAGTGGGACAGTGTGCTGAGGGGTCAGCGGGGGCGTTCGGCACTGGGTTTTCTCACCTCGAGGTTCCTAGTTCGCTCTCCCCTTCCAGCCCTGGGGACCCCCGTTCTGCCCACGCCACGCACTATGGTCTCTCTCTGAAATCACTGGCGCTGGGGCTGAGCACCCAAGAGACACCATTTAGGCACAGGGACTATGAAGGTGCCGGCTCACGGAAAACGTCTGGGCAGACTCTAGTTTCTGTGCCCGCTGAGCTCCCTGAAGCCTGGCGTGCTGGAGAGGGTGAGAGGTCGCTAGTCTTCGTGGGGGTTAGCCTTGCGTTCCACGTAGCGGCTGGGGCATTTGCCAGTCACAGCAGTACTCCTTGCAGCACCCCGGGTCCTCAAGTTTGCTCTCGGCACCCCGAGACTGCTGGGTGTGCATGGGGGGTGAGCCTCTCCCTCCTTGCCCTGTGACCGATCCTGACCGGCTGAAGGGAGTAAGGAGAAACAGGCCGGAGCAGCCGGCACTGAGCTGGCACCTGCTCTTGAGACAGCACTCCCTGCCGACTCTCAGGGAAGGGAAAGGAAACAGTGAAAAGTATTTACAGTCTGAAAAGCGTGTGGCCCAGGATCAGAGAGTCCAGGATTTGTCTATAGAGTCACACAGCAAAGAGTAGGAAGAAGTAGAACTGGATTTCAGATATATGACTAGTTCAGAGGAGACCAGGAGGAGTGTGAGTGTGTGTGTGTGTGTGTGTGTGTGTGTGTGTGTCTGTAGAGGGTAGTGTTCAGAGGGTGGCTTCCGTTGGTGTGACAGTAACTCAGGGGGCTTGTGCTCCCCATTCAGGGCCCCTCCTCTCCCTTCCACCTCCTACCTTCCTAGCACCCACCACTGCACACATTCAGGTATTAATAGAGCAGGCGGCTGCCAGGAAGGCTGCCATGTGTTTGATCTGACGTGGTTTTGCAGCCATATGTTCTGCGCTTCAGGGGAGCACCCCCTCCTTCCCTTCCTAGCCTCCTTTCTTTTGCCTGGATGGGGTGCAGGGGATTGCCAGCAGGGGCGCAGGTCTGGGCTGACACCTTGGGTGGAGAACTGGCTGCCTGTTGCAGCTATTCCCCAGGCAGTACCTGCCCCAGGTGTATAAGAACACCCCACTCTTTCATCTTGGCTTGCCTTCTTTTTGATTTTTGGGCCTGAACTTAACATTGCCCAGCAGGGAGGTGTGGGGCAAAGGTCTCTTCCTTAGCACTGGGGGCAAGTTGGCAGTGGCAGAAATGGTGCCTGGAGAGTCTGTCACTACCCCTTCCCACAGCCCTTCCACATTGTCTTGCCTCTGCTTCCTTGGCCATTGGCTGAGAATGAGCCCTCTGACACAGAAGCTAGATTCTAGAAGAGGATAGAGTCAATTTCCAGAGACCAGGGACCTCTCAAGCTGGCTGACACATTCTCCTTCCCACCTCACAGGCCTGAAGTTCATGGGAGCCCCGGTGAAGCTGACAGTGTCTCAGGGGCAGCCGGTGAGTCTCAACTGCAGTCTGGAGGGGATGGAGGATCCTGACATACAGTGGATGAAGGACGGGGCTGTGGTCCAGGGCCTGGATCAGGTGTACATCTCAATCAGCGAGCAGCACTGGATCGGCTTCCTCAGGTGCAGCACTGTGGGGGAAGGTGTGGGATGCCAGCCTGGGGACCTGGGGAGCTGGGGGCCAGTGCTGATGCCCAGAGGTCTGTGGTTCTTTATCTGGCAACCTGTGGAAACTTCCAGAAGTTGGGGCAGGCTGAACCCATTGAGTCTGCCCAGCAGAGCTGCCTCCCATGACCCTGGGAGGTGAGCCTGGTGTCCTGTTTCCACAGCCTGAAGTCAGCGGAGCGCTCTGATGCAGGCCAGTACTGGTGCCAGGTGGAGGATGGGGGTGCAACCAAGACTTCCCCGCCAATGTCGCTCACAGTAGAAGGTGAGGAGGAACATTGGGCACGTTGGCTGTCGCTGGTGACTACACCTCTTGAAAAGGAAGTTCAGTGGAGGAAAGCTGCCTCAGTGCCTTCTGGAGCCCGATCGTACCAGGCTCCAGGCCCACCCCAACATCAGAAGACTGTACCCACTGGAGTCTGGGTATTTGAGAACCAAGGGTGCAACTAGGACTCACAACCTATGGGATGCAAGTCATCTTCAGTTGTCTGAACAGCCAGCCTCAAGCACCCATCTGGGCTGGACCCTGTTTTGCCAAATGACCAGGCCAGGAGGGGTAGAAGTGGGGGAGGGGAGGATGGCTCTGCAGCTGTGAGAGCTCAGAGCTGTTCAGCCCAGGAAAACAAAGTGACTAAGAAAGTAACAAAGGGCTCTCAACTGGATCTGGGTCCTGCCAGCAGAACTCTGCCCAAGCTCCCGCCCACTTCTCCCTTTTTGCCCTTCCCCCAGCTCCCCACCCTCTGCCCTGTCTCTTGCTCCTTGCTTCCGAGAAGGGCAGTCAGAGCAGGTCTGGGAAGGGAGAATCTGCCTTGCCGGAGGGGACAGCATAGAGGATATTCCTAAGGGGGGCAAAGGAGAGCTCTTCTGTCAAGCCAGGTGCTGTTCTGCAGTTGACCCAGTCATAAGGGCCTGTGGGACCTTATGCAGAGAGAGCTTCAAATGGTAGCAGACTTGCGGTTTGGGCAGTTGGAAGCTGAGAGGTGGCAAGTCTCATTCCCTGTGCCCCTTTTCTCCCTAGGTGTGCCATTTTTCACCGTGCAGCCGAAAGATCTGGCGGTACCACCCAATGCCTCTTTTCAACTGTCTTGTGAGGCCGTGGGTCCCCCTGAACCTGTTACCATTATCTGGTGGAGAGAACACACGAAGGTTGGGGGACCTGCTCCCTCTCCTTCTGTTTTAAATGTAACAGGTGAGCAAGCTTAGGAGGGCCTTTGAGCAGGGGTGGTGAGGCTGGCAGAATTCAGATCTGCTTAAATCACTGTTTGCTGTTGTGAGTGTCCAGAGCAAACCCTGATGCCTGGGTACGTGAGCTGCACCATTGCTTAGCTCATTAGTCAGGTGTGCTAGGCTGGCCGGGTGGGCAGATTAGAGCTGATCCTGCTGCGTGTGCCTATGGAGGATGCCGGAGCCTCTTTGCCTGGTTCATGATAGTGCAGGCTGGGTACAGCTGGTGCTGGGAGGTGCAGTGGGCAGGTTCAGGGGCACCCATTCCTCCTCCACCCCCACTCCTCCTGAGGGAAGGAGCCAGGAACCAGCCCACACAGAGCTAGGAGGAGTGTCTGGCAGACTTGCCTAGAAGATGAGCGTCTCAGGCTGAAACGTAGAAGGAAGGAAAACGGGGAGGGGAGGGCAGCACAAAAATACAGGGCCTCCTCTCCTAACGGGCCCTGCGGGCCCTGCGTCGTTTTTCTAAACAACTCTCTGTGCATACCTCCACACAGTTAGACCAAAAGCAGTTGCACCTGCACTCCTGCCTGAACCCCCAAGATCCTCCGCCCGCACTTACCTCACGTGGTTGAGGGGCTCAACTTATTTGTGAAACAATGTTTCTGGTGGAGGCTTGAACTGGGCAAAAAAAAAGACTGTTGTCTGAGGTTGGTCTGAGGGACTGGCCAGTGTGGGAGGGACGGGCTCTGACCTGCCAAGTTCCCTAGCCGTGTGGATCTTGAGAAGAGGTGGGTGGCAGGACCTGTTGGAAACGAGGGCAGGTCTGTTTCGGAGGTGCTGGTTTGGAGCAGATCAGAAGGGAACTTGGGTTTCGTTCTCTCCAGATGTGCGTGGTTGGGACCCTCAGGCAGCCAGCCTGATAATAAGCACTCACTGATCTCCTACTCCACACGCCACACTGTGCTAGGCACCACGGGGGATGGAAGGAATACAAAAGAACTAGCAGCCATCTGTCCAGCCCCCAAGGAATTAGAGACAAGACACATGCACAGGGAGCCAAGAACTGTTGCAAGGCAAAGAATCTGCAGACGCAGCAATGCCATGGCACAGAGCAGACAGAGAAGGGCTCTGGAGAGTGCGATAAAGGAGTGGCCAGAAGAGGGAGGCCGTTTTGCGCTGCGTTTGGGGGATGGGATTGAAGCGGGAGGGGTGGTACTGCATCTCTCAAGGGCTTACTGTGTGCCGTGCACTTGACATATTTGGTGTTCAACAGCCTCTCCCCCCGATTTGGGAGATGAGAAGGCAGAGGCCCAGGTTTTGAATTTGTACCCAGGCCCATTAGACTCCAAAGTCCATGTTCCTTCTGCCATACGCGGCTATGTAGCCCCTTTGGCTGGAGGGACTTCTGGGATATTAAGTTCTGGAGCCTAAGTAACCAACCACCTTCCCCAATTCCAGGCTGAGTGGGAGTTGCTGCATGGGGGTGGGGGTGGAGTGGGGGCTGACCGAAGTTTTCATGCCCCAGGGGTGACCCGGAGCACTGTGTTCTCCTGTGAAGCTCACAACCCGAAAGGCCTGGCCTCTTCTCGCCCAGCTACTGTACATCTTCAAGGTAGGAGAACTGTGGGGAGGGAGGGTAGGTGAGGCAGGGGCATTCTTGGCGAGCTGTCCAGCAGTGGGGAAAGGCAGAATCGTTGGGTGTTCCAGCTCTTCTCAGTCCTGCTGGGATCTGAGGGATGAGGGGTTAATTGGCATAGCTCCATTCCTAGTGGGAGCACCTGAGACCCTGCTGAGGCTGAGATGAGAATAGAAACTTGACGTCACAGCAGATTTCCCATCATGAAGCAGAGCCCCTGGGAGGGAGGGAGGAAGGGGGAGAGAGAGAGAGAGAGCTCGCCAGCGGGAGATGGTCAAGGCTCGTGCCCAACCTTGCTTCTGCCAGCCCCTGTGGAGGAAAGGGGGGAGGGGAAAACCGCCTGGCAGGATGCTAGAGGAGACCCAAAGGGCTGTGTGTGCACAGAGGGAGGGAAGAGTGGGGGAGATCCAGCTTGTGGAGAATGGCCTGTGGCTGCAGGGGCTTCCTCTCCCAAGGCCGAGGTACTGCCCGCCCCCCACGCCCACTGTCATCCTTTTCCTTGGTCAGACAGGGTCCCTGGTTCAGGGCGACCTGGTTCAGGGTCCCCACAGCCTGGGCACTCTCCTGAGTGTGAGCACCTGCCTCTTGCTGGCTGCATGGCTTGTATTGTCTGTGGTTCCGGGAGTACTGAGTAGGCATTTTCAGTTTAGGGGGGCAGACCCTAGGGACGGACTTAAGGCTTGACTCTCATGCCTTCTGTCCCCGCCTCTCTTGTCCTCCTGGGCACCGAACTCCGGGGCGCTGACTCTGAGTTCCCATCCACAGCACTGCCTGCAGCCCCCTTCAACATCACCGTGACGAAGCTCTCCAGCAGCAATGCTAGCGTGGCCTGGACCCCTGGTGCCGACGGCCGAGCTGTGCTCCAGTCCTGCACAGTCCAGGTACACCGAGAGGGTGGGGCGGGCTCTCCGGGCCACGTTCTCTCTGGCTGCTTCAGTGGTACTTTGTGGGCAGCGGTATCGCATTGGATAGCACTAGACTCTCCCATGGGCTTGTCTCCAGCTCTATTCGGGTGTCGTTCCCTTACCAGGAACTGTCCAGGCTGCTGCCTCTTATCATGGGGTGCTCTGGTAACCAAGCGACTGTGCAGATTGGCTGAAACCCATGCATTCTTCAGGCTGGAAAGCAAATCACTAGAGCAAACTTGGGATGTCTGGAAGGGTTTGTCTTACGTTGATGAAAACCCAAACCTTTGACTTATCTGATGCCTGCACTCTCATGCCTCGCCCCTCGCTCATGCCAGAGGGAACAAGGGCACTAGGAGTTCTAGGCCCCAGAGAGCAAAAACCTGGATAAGGTGATAGTAAAAACGAGAGGCGACACAGGTTTATTTATTTTCAGATGTTTAATCAAAAGATATATAATGAGCACCTTGGAAACTGTTCTAGACAGTTCCCCCAGGCAAGAGAGGCCCTTGCTCTGCCCTGGGCCATTTAGACAACCCCACTCCAGCCCTCCTTTGGCTGTACCCCCGCACCCTGTGTCCCAGGGCGAGTGGGGCATGCCTACCCAGATTGTGAGGACAGCCCCTCCCTCCCCCAGCCACCACACCCCACTGTACTCCAGATGCTTGGGGTTCCTTGTCTTGTGGTAAGTCTGCTTCTGGGCCTGGTGGGCCTTTTCCCTTACCTGTTCATTCCTGGGGGAGTATGGAATGTACGCCTGTGTCCAAAGGGCAGCCATTTGTGGGGGAAAGGGTCTGCGGGCAGTATTTCCGCCCTGTGCTTGTGACGGCCCTCCCAGCATAGATCCTGAGCCGCCACATTCTGGCTGGGCGTGGTATCCAAGGAATTGGAGGGTTATAAAGGCAAACCTTCCAGGTTGTTTTGAGGCTTTGTCTGTCAGTACATTAACATAGAAAATATTTTGGTATTTTATTTAACAGCTTTGTTAGTTGACTTATAACAGTTAAATATTTAGCTACATGGGGCATGGGTCTCCACTCGTACCGTTGCCCTGGGCTCCCCAAATGGGAGGTGAAGGCCCGGTTCATGGTGCCCTTAGGCTCCGTGACTCTGCCCCTGAGAAGCCCTGAGACTCGGACCCGGCTGGCGTGCAGTCACAGTAAGTGGCCGCTACTGTGACCAAGTTACGTGCCAAGCATAGAGGGGCATGAATTCTCTGGACTAGTTGAGAAAGGCCTTCACAGAGGAAGTGGTATTTGCATTGAGTGTTAAAGGGTGAGTTGGACTTTACTAGGAAGAGCAGGTCATTCTAAGCAAATGGAGCAGCGTTCACAAAGGCAGGGACTTGTGGCACCTGGTGTGTTGCTGGGGGGAGGGTTGGGGGAAGGGGTGGGTTATGATTGCTGATAGGTTTAGAGGAGGCGTTCGCTCAAGTCCCCCCGTGTCCGCCCCATCTTCTGTCTCCCTCTAAATCCTAGTTTTCTGATTCTCTGTAGGTGATTCGGGCCCCTGGAGGCTGGGAGGTCCTGGCTGTCGTGGTCCCTGTGCCACCTTTTACCTGCCTTCTCCGGGACCTGGCACCTGCCACCAACTACAGCCTCCGGGTGCGCTGTGCCAATGCCTTGGGGCCGTCTCCGTATGCCGACTGGGTGCCCTTCCGCACACAGGGTCTGGGTAAGGCACTCTTAGCAGAGTGGCCTCAGGGCTGG
>PVKM010022781.1:0-20813 GCA_004027735.1 Carollia perspicillata
GCATTGTTTAAAGCTTGACAAAGAGCTAAAGAATTTGAGCTGCATAAGAAAGCCAGGAACCACAGCTGATTTTTAGAAAGGAAGCTTTTAAAAAGTAGCTTTTAATGATCGTATTGGACTTTTTTTTCAATTGTTGTCCAGCAAATTAAAAATCGCCAGCAGAGAAAACCATGGCAGTGGACATTATGATATCTGGGAAGAAACACATAAGTGGATTTTCCTCATATCTGAAGCTATACAGTAAATTAGTAAGTAACCGTATTCTAGGAATAGAGTGGCATAGGTGCAAACAGAATTCTTTTCTGGGAACCACACAGGTAAGGGATAACCAGAGACTGAAACCTGCATCCTAGACTGAATAATCTAGTCTGCAAATGTGTGAGGTACACACACATATATGTATATATACATAGACAGACACATATACACACATACATATATACACACATACCTTGGCTATTTTAAGTAGAAAAGTTTTATAATTCTTTCAAAGTGTGTATATATATCTCAATTACTTACACTGTGTGTGTGTGTGTATAGTCTTACAAAGTATGTATATATATATATATATATATATATATATCTTCAATAATATTTAGGTGAAGAAGGCTCAAGAATTTATTTGGTTAATATAATTCACTGATGAAATCAAGGTCTAACATTAAAATATAAAAGAACTGAACACCAGACAAATTTTTTTATTTTTAAAATTTTCTGCTTGAACAGGCTATATAAACAAGGATTATTATATTGAAACTGAATCAAATACCTAGATAAAGAGCTTAAACATTTCTGGACAAAGTTTGCTTCTGTAATAATAGAAGCATAATCTCTATGGTTGGTTATAGTTAGTCAAATCTAAATGTCTTCATTTAAATACATTTTTTCTTCTTGGAAAAAACATGTTGGAAAGAACTGTGTTTTCTAGCTAACTAATCTTTTAAAAAGTTAATCTTATAAGAATATTTTCCTTGAAATGCTAAGGAATATTAAAAATGCATAAGATATATGCCAATTAAGTGTATTAACTCTATAATAAAGGCATTAATTGCTATACAGTATATGCATGTAGCACACATGTGCCCAAATATATGTGCACATGCATGCAATCTCTGACATGACAAAGATAAAAAGTGAGAATCCATTGAAAAAGTACATGTCTTCCTGAGTGAGATTATGCCAAAAGTAAATGATGGAGGGAAATGTAAGAGACAGAACAAACAACACAGATGACATCACAAACTATCTTTTAGACATTTATGCAACTCAGTTTGTGCGTAACTTTTCCTCAAAGAGGCATTAGAACATATCACAAGCCATGCTCACTGTGACCACCGTATGTGTTGAAATATTTTTAAAAATTCACTGTATGTAAATAAATATCACAGAAGTTACTTATTGCACAAATAAAAGGGGGAGTAAATTAATAGACGTATTTTGTGCCAGGCATTTGAATATGTTGGGTTAATCCTGTTACTGAGGTTCAGATATGTTTAAGTAAATAAACATTCAAGGTCTAATAAGTGGCAGGATCATTATTGACACTCAAATCTTCCTAGCATATGTATCAAATTTTTCCTCCCGATTATAAAATTGCCGTCCACTTTTAGGTCTAACATGACAAATACAGACTTAAAAAATCTGATTTCAATATGATAAATGTGCATTTTAGGAAAAATGGAAGATAAAAAATTCAATATAAACTAAACAAATAACACCAATGTATCTGTATGTTATGTGCAGTTTTTACTGTGAGGTTTCCATGTATATGTTTATTTGTTACTAACTGGGAATAATTTTGCATATAACTTTTCTCCCTTTTGTGGACATTTTTACATGTCAGTAATTGCCCACCCCATTATTCTGATGGATTCACAGCAATATTTATTTATTTATGTATCATTGAATATTTGTTGTTCCTCACTTTTATCAGCAGCATGTTATAGTGACCATGCTCTCAGCCACCGCTGTATGCACATCTAATTATTTATTGTAAGACATTCGCAAAAAGGGGTTTATGCAGTTAAAGGATATACATTGTTCTGCTTGCTGATCTGTTGCCCAATCAACTTCCTAAAGTTTGTATCCATCTACAGTCTCAAAAATGGGGCACGAAACCACTGATATTATTAGTGCTAAAAGCAGAGAGGAGCTTTACAAAAGAGAAAAACGTTGCCAGTCATATGAAAAAATTCTATGGTTGTCTTACATGACCTGCTGTTCCACTTTTCAAGGTTTCAGTTACCCACGGTCAGCCACAGTACAAAACCATTAAACGGCAAATTCCAGAAATAAACAATTCGTAAGTTTACATTGTGTGTCATTCTGAACAGCGTGATGATATCTGGAACAGTCCAGCTCCTTCCAACCCCGGGCATGAGGTATCTCTTTATGCAGCATGTGCTTGCTCTATACACTACCTGCCTGGTAATTGCTTACTAGCCAAATCAGTTATCAGATTGGCTGTTGCCCATCGAAGAGCTTGTGTTCAAGTCACCTTTATGTTACTTATTATTGGCCCCAAACCATTAGAGTGGTGATGGTGGGAACTGGGGTGTGCCAAAGGGAAGCTGTAAAGTGCTTTCTTTAAGTGAAAGAGTATGTATGGTACAACAAAGACATTTTGAGGGAGAGAAACCATATTCACATAACTTTAGTTACAATGCATTGTTATAGTTGTTCTATTTTATTATTAGTTGATGTTAATCTCTTAGTGTACATAATTTATACATTAAACTTTATCATAGCTCTCTCTGTATAAAAACTTTATATAGTTTTGTCCATTTTGAAGTTAACCCACTGGGGATTTGGAACCTATTTCAAGTGGATAATAGGAGACTGCTCTACCTTGGTGATTTAATTGGCATTTCTGTGATTATTGGTGGTGGTGGGAATGCTTTCAGTGGCTTTTTGGATTTTTTTGTGTATCTCTTTCATAATAGTCTAGTTTGTGGCTGTCTGTCTGTTGGGATTTTCAGTTTCTTTTTAAAACAGAGCATTTATACATGACAATCCTTTGTAGTGTATGTTTTCTAAATGCAGCTTTCATACATAAAAATGCCATTTCACTGTATGTTATTTTTTCAAATAGAGCTTTCATACATGAAGAACTATTTCAGTGTATGTCTGTACTCCTTTCTAATTTTGTTCTTTCATCTTTATAATTAACGTTATAATCATAATTTATATTTCATGTAGTCAAAGTTTTAAATACTTTGAACTTTTCATATATTTTGGGAAAGACTTCTCCATAGTTAATTAAATATCTCTATCTCTATATTTTCTATTTTTTATGTTCCCATTTCTACATTTAAATACTTAACATAGATTGTTTTGTCATAATGAGATTTTTGTCTTTCCCACTTATATTATTCTGCAGTTTTCCCAGTTGTCAGGGCTGGTTGAGTGATCACAAAATAGCATTTTGTTTATTTTCTATCACTTTGTATTGAGAAGCCCTGTAATATGATTATACTTATGCATTTTATCTTATATATTATCCCTAAATCATTTTCCTAGACCTTTCTGGAATAGGAGAATGTACTGGGTTATAAAAGAAATAAAATAAGGCTAATATGAATGGTCCTAGCAAAATATATGTATGATGGGCACATTTTATCAGACAGGTTTTCTTTAAACTCAGTGAACTAATAATCTCAGGTCTTTAGGTATCCTTAAGGAGTAAATACTATTAATATACTAATCTACAGATTAAAAATAATCACATTGAGGCAAAATATATCACAGAAAGAATCTGAAAGAAATAAGATTCAAACCCAGGCAGGCTGGCTCCAGTGGCTATGCTATTCATCATTATATTTCCTCATGAAAAAAAGAAATGAAGAAGGAGAAAAGAAGTAAGAAGAGATGGAGGAGGAAGAGGGAGAGCCAGAAAGGGTGGAGATAAAGGGAGGGAAAGGAGAAAAGAGGAGAAAAACTCAACAAATGCACACAAACATAAAAATATCCTTTCAGTTATATTTTATTGTCCTTGCAAAGACTTTGAAAGGCAAACATGAGAAGTAGTTAACATGAAAAATGGAAGCATATTCACAGACAAGCATGACCAAAGGTAAAGAGAAGCATTCTTTAAAACAGACAGTAGCCATAAATATTGCTGGTTTTTCCTCCAAAGGTGCTTAAGTGTATAATGATTGAGGTGATTTTAAATTCTTTCCCTAAAAGCCATAATAAATATTTCAATCAACACCAGATGGACAGAGATTAGAGGGGTGATAACTATAGATTGCATACCACTGTTTCTCAAACAATACTGTTTAAAACAGTGATATTCATATAAACCATACTAAATAATTATAAGCTGCAACATAGAAAAGAAAGTCAGTAATTAATGTGAAATTCTAAGGTCATTGTATTATAGTATTTTTTAAATATGTTTCATTATATTATAACCTATAATATATTAGAACTCAGAAGATATATTATACAATGCAAACATACAGCTTTTGATATATACATGTATATATACATATATCACATACACATGCACACATGTACACATATATAGTTCTTATCTCTGTATTTAAAATATCACGGGAAAACTAAAGGCAAAATGATGTTCCTATTTACCACTGCTTTGGAGTAACTGAATGATTTCCTAAAGAATGGAAAACTCTCTATAGTAAAGCAATTCAAAGTGGAATAAAATAAAGAAATTGGGAATTTTTAAAAAATATTTTATTTATTTATCTTTACAGGGGAAGGGAAGGAGAGAGAGAGAAATGTCAATGTATGGTTGCCTTTTGTGCGTTCCCTGCTGGGAACTGGCCTGCAACCCAGGCATGTGCCCTGACGGGGAATCAAACTGTGATCCTTTGGTTCACAGCCCGCGCTCAATCCACTGAGCTACACAAACCAGGACAGAAACTGGGAATTTTTAACACTAAGATATTATAGACAGGAATCAAGAGGAGTTTCTGAGAGAAGTAGGTATACAAAATTTTGATGTGCCTTACTTCCCAAGATGAAAATCATTGAGTACCTTTAATATTTTGCATTTGTCTCTTATTTATCCTTTCAGTTTACCAATCCCTAGTGGTATCAGATCTACTCTCCATCTCAGGCTCACCCTAGTAAAAGGGAATGGCCAGTTTCCGCATGCACGTTTGCATTCTATGGTGTGGGCTCCACCCAAATGTTTTCCCAGGGTGTTCAGAAGTGCATACAATTTTCTAAAAGATTTGCACTTTGCTTCACCCCAGGTACTGAAAAACACAAAAGCTATTTGCAGAAGCGCTGAGAGTACCTGAGCTCTTTAGATATTTTCTTTGCTGAGGCTTATTTTAAATTCAGGTCAGAAAAGCTAGTCTAATATTGGAATTGAAAAGAGCAACAGTATTTTGACATTGTACATCTTGACATAAACCTTGCCTCATTCACAGTATGAGATGTCAGGAAACTCAACTCAGCACAACATAAAATCAAATGGGTTAAAGGAGTTCAAATAGAAAACATCCAGGTGACTCTGGTGTCCAGCATACAGTAATGCTACAAGTTTGTGACAGAATAATATCACCAAGCCCATATTCAGGCAATATTTATTGTGTACCTGCTATGTGTGAGTGCCTATGTCAAGGACACGAAAATTAATAAAATATGTTTCTTATTCTTGAGATTGATCAGAAAACTAGTATTTACTAAAATCAAACACTAAACTAAACAAAATTAACATATCTTTTCGTAATCCTTACATTAACCACATGAATTTGATGATATTATCCTTTTACAGAGGTAGAAAAAGAATCTAAAAACTGTTGATTAAATTATCTATGGTACTTAACCAGCAGGTAGTTAACTTATAAATATTGATTTATATAATACAGTACACAAATATTCATTATTGTGATGTATTTGTGGGTAATTATACCATTTTATATAAAATAATGTACTTTTCAATCCACAAAATGTTTTTTATGTGAGATGTCTGATAATTTCATACAAGCAATCTCGTTAATTGTTCATTACTTTTTTCTGTGGGTTGTGATGCACTCTCTCCAATTCTCTATTCAAGTCCTGTTTTAAGTTTCGAAATGTTCTCTTTAATTTGAGTTTGTTTGGTCTTGACTTTTGTAATAGGTTTTTTGAAAGTTCTCTCTTTATTGAGCTCTGAGGCTCACAATTCCTTGTCCTCAGTGCAGAACACACCCTCTATGCCTCCCCCACAGACTGTCTCATGCAAATATGTCACGTCCATTCGATTTCATTATAGCCCTACTTACTCTGTCTCTTGAGGGGTTTTTGTTTTTGTAGAGTTTTAATTGTCACAGTGTATTTAGGAAAGCCCCCACAACCATCTTGTGCATTGTTTTACATTTTTTTCAAAGCTAATGGAGAAAATCTTCAATATAAATTAAAATTCAGCATGTTGAGTTTAGGTATCTATGAGATATGCAATAAGAGGTATGCACAAGACCACAGATATTTTGGAAGAAAAATATTTTTGTATATAAAGAGGAGGCTAAAAATAACACTGAAAAAATAAGCTTAAATGTAAATGGAGAATAAAAATTCACAAGTGAAATACCTTTCATGAACGTATAGTCAACAGTGGATGTTAAAGATCTAATTGATCAGCCAATACTCATGAATGAATTACCTAAAATGTTACTGGTTAGAATGTATGAATCTGAAGCACGCCAAGCACATAATAATAATATAGATTATACATGTTATAGATTAAAATGTAATATCTTTCTAATCTCATCATAGCACCTGTCTCTATAGAAGATGAAGGGATAAAAACTGAGCAAAGAAGCTCAGATACTTAATGGTAAATATGACATTAACTTTCAGAAAATCAAAATTAATGAGCAGATCCAAAACCTGTGGTACATGTACACAATGGGATACTTTGCAGCAGAAAGAAAGAAGGTGCTCCTACCCTTTGCAACAACACGAATGGATCTAGAGAGCATTATGCTAAGTGAAGTAAGCCAGGCGGTGAAATGCAAACACCATATGATCTTACCTATAAGTGGAACCTAATCAACACAACAAAGTGAGCAGAATAGGACCAGAGATGTGGAAATAAAGAACAAACTGACAGTGACCAGAGGGGACAGGGGTAGGGGGAGAAGGATAATGAGCATTGTCAAGGAACATGTATAAAGGACCCACAGACAAAGACAAAGGGGTGGGAAGCATTGAAGGTGGGAGGTAGGAGTGGATAGGGCAGGGGAGAGTAATGGGGGGAGATGGGAGGAAACATTACAGGTGTAATTCAACAACAACAATAAAAAAAAAGAAAGAAAATCAAAGTTTAGAGACTTGCTTGGATCACCTCATCCTCACGAACAAAAAGAACTATGAAGAGTCATAATTTATTATGTTGTCAAAACTCTACAAGGATGAAACTTTTAAACATCCAAACTGGGAATGATTTGAGAATGAACATTGTGCTGGTTCAACATATATAAAGCAGACTTTCCTGGGGAAATTGGGATATTTTGACACCTAATTCTAAGACACTTGATAAGGTACATATCATTAGTAAAACAAGTATCTCAGGTGGTAATAATTTGATTTTACCCTTGATTAATATCAAACATTGAATGTAACTCTTTATACAGCCAGCTCTCTTATTTGTCATGCAAATGCTTGTCACTACTTCATTTCCAAATAGGCTTTCCTGCCACAAATACAATGCCTGTGGATCTAAGTGATACTTCCTTCTAACTCATCATCAAGGTTATCTGTGAGTGTAAATAAGGGGTTTGCTATTTTTGACACACAGTTAATCCTTTTATAGTTTGGGACAGCTTGATCAATTTCTTCATCACTTTTGGTGATTTGATACAACTTAGTTGCAAATATGAATATATGAGTCTAGAAACTTTGAAATATATATTCTGGGAATAGTGAATAGAGCAATAATGCTGGACTGGAGCCCATGAAGTTCAATTTTGACAACACTGGTGATGCAAATTTCTTAAGGAAGGATTCTCATCATTGCGGCCAGGATGTACACAGTAATGACCCTTCAACTCCATGGAGCACTAACTGAGAAATCACACCCCAGGTTTCCAACTGGAGTTGGTGTTCCACATTGTGTCTGCACAAAATGTCATTGATGAAACATAATTTTTCTCTAGCTCTTTCTACCTACACTGCGGTCTCTGAAAATCTAATAAAATGTCTTTTTTTCAATTTGTTTTCTCAGTCCTCCGTTCATTGCACATATTTGCAGAACTTATTCTTGTCTCATCCATCCATGAAAAGTTAGTAGGTCAATAAACTCAGAGGTTTAGGCTTTCCTCGCTTTTATTGCATTCATGATAGTCCTTATCCCCAGCCACACATGTTAAGTGACAGGCAATGACAGTAGAGGAAATAAGGATATCTCGATTCTAAACCCAAGTAAACAAGCTGTCATAAAAATGTGGAATAGAAGAGATGACAAACTAAAGTCTCTCTCCGGAAGCAATTATTTATGAACCTCAGATCTAATAATCTACAATTTTGAAGGCTAAGGCAAGTGTTCGTTTGTGGCACAATCAATTTAAAACAGAAATGCAGATAAAACATGATGATGCAGATAGCAGCTGAAGGAGGGGAGTAATGTTTCCTGGCTCTGAACAAATAAAAGACATTTATTCTAATGCTTATTGACTCTCATTTATTACAACAATGGTACATTATGCAATCATCTATGTCAACGAACAACAGCTTCACTGACTAGTAGGATTGTGTTTTTGTACAGTAATATAAAGATAAATGAATAATATAATGCTCTTCTTCAGGGCAAGGTAGATAAGTTCCATTTAGCAGTTATTTGGCAAAAGAATTTTGACTGCATAAGATTGCATCTCTTCAGTAATATATTTAATAGGAGCAGTAGCTTACAACTGATACATAGCTTTCTTTGCTTGTCTTTTTAAAAAGTACCTTCACGATAAGGGCCCAGGTGAAATGAAAGCCATGGATGATAATTCTATTATAGTCTGTAATTATTCTAAGTGGAGACAGGTAACTATATTTTGAAGAACTGTTACAAGTCAGAACCAAGTATCTTATCCCTTTTAATCCTTAACCAGTGAGACTGCTAATGTTTCCATTTTGGCTTCAGAGAAAAAGTTAAGCTCAGAGTTATGAAGTGTTTACTGCAGATGGCATGTAGAAAGTGGCAGAGTCAAGATTTAAAGACCTGTCGGTCATATTCCAAAGCCTAGACATATTCTCCCATGGCGCTGGCACCTACTAAGTGATCTGATAGGTACAATCCAAAATACGCTTCTGATATTACCACAATTAAGTAAGTATCGAATGTCAGAGCAATGTAGTCTCACCTGCGTAAATTCATTAATGAAATGGATCACTAAATGCCTTAGTCCAACAAAATTCAAAGTGTAAATAATTGCTTTGTATACTTTACTCAAATTCCAATTAGGCAATTAGTAGACGTACCAAGATTGTGCATACACATAAATGTGCAATGTTTGCATTGTTTACCTTGACTCCTTCAAACAGTGAATTTAAAGGATCATTACATAAAATCAGAGAAGTCCACAACTAGAAAGCTTTGAACTTGTACACAACTTCCACTTTCCAGAAAACCGATACTTGGAGAAGGTGATTAACCCAGATTTACTAGAAATATGAAAAATTATTTTTAAAACCTTTATAACTGTTATTTGACATGAAGCAGGTTCACTTTTTAAACTATAAAAATGATCCAGTGTTAGGCTAAGGTAGAGAGTTAATTTTGGATGGCCACACCATTACTTAACTTAAAAAGATACATGTAAGAAAAAGGACTCCTCCAAATTGTGTCTCTTGTATATCCTCCTGATAAAAATTGGATAGTTTGGATAGTTATGAAATATGTAGTACGTCTCCATTCATTATTCCTGTCTCTGTGTTCTTTTCTCCTTGGAATATAAGTAAAACTTGTAAATATAATATAGAATTATATGTTATGTAACTATTATATAGAATTAGAGAAAGAGTTCATTTGAAACAGTTTTCCATGGACAAGACAAGATGATGCTTGGAAAATATTTATACTATACAGAAACATATAAGGATCCAACTTGGGTGGAGAGTAGGTACAGTTTTATGAGATATATATGCAAGCCCACAAAATTGTTCACATAACTAAAGGTGGCATTTATTGCCTAGGTAGATACATGCATTTTATACTGGAGGCATATAATGAAGTTCTTCACACTTACTATTCAGATAGAGAGCACTCTGAGTTACTGGGAAAATTGTGTTTTTTTTTTTCTCTCTCTCTGGAGTGAACCTTATGTTTTTCTTCATTAGTGGGTTTAGCTATACTATAGAGGAATAATCCCAAGAGTTGAGTCGGAAACACACGATAATAATAGTACTTAATATACGATGAGTGTTCTTCTCAGCTTTTTCCATATATTAACTAATTTAAGCCTCCAAGCAAAACAAAAATATAGTCATTTTTATTACCCTACTTTATGGATACATAACTGGGGTACACAGAGGTTAATAAGCCTGGTTTTCTGTAGTCATGCCATTATTTTTCTTGAAAATTTTTAGTTTACCAAATTTTAAATATCCTCAGCTCTATCTTTTCTGAATACTGTTTGCAAACAGAAAAGTGCCATATAAACTTCACATCGCCTTGCTGTTTAAATGTGTTTTATAGATGAGGCTAAAACTGATAGCAGATGGCAGTTGGAGAACTTCCAATATTCTCCCTTTCTCCTTCACATATTAGCAGTTTTTACTGTTTTGTCCTCACTCTACACATCTACCCCATCAGAATAGCTTTCCAAGAAATTTAAATAATGAAGCTGTTTTTACAAATGTGTACTTCATGCATATCTTTATAGAAACACAAAACAGATCCAGGTCTCACATTTAAATGGTTGACCACTCATTTCTGTTCCATACTCTCATAAATATCTCCACTACTTTTTCTCATAGGTACTTTTATCATCCCTAGTTTTCAAATGAAGATTTAGAAGGAGGGCATTTGTTATTAATAGTTTTATTCTATAAGGACTCTAAAGGTTACACGAAGCATTGCTCTTTATTTCAGAAGAAAGGAAAAGGTTCTCAGCTAATTAGAGACTTTCTAAAGTTCAAATAATAATAAGGTTGAAAACACACATTGCTTGTTTACCCACAGTACAAACATGCTTTATCACCGAGCCCTGTACAAAACCAGAATCACCGAGAATTGCGCTGCACCAAAAGGGAGTAAATTTTCCCTTTCAAATGCTAACAAGTAAAGAATAAGTTTAAGAAACTTGAATGATGCTCTGAAATGATTTTAAATCATTTTTAATATTAAAATACATTAATCTATATACAAGATACTGGGTAATCATTAGATATGAATGGATTATTTAAAATAAAAATTGAGATTTTTGTCTTACATCAAGTTTCAAATTAGTAATTTTAAAATTATGCATTTTAGTATATTCCAAAATTATGATGCAGGTTATAAAACAAAAACCTAGTGATTGGATGCTAAATAAAGTTTAAGCTCTCAGTAAGTAAAGAAAAAGAATGTTTTGATTTGAAATTTGAATAAAAAGGCATGCCTTGTCATTTAGAAACCTCATGATAGACATTCAATTCCCCAAGAAATGGAAGAAATGCTTCTTTTGGATTATTTGATTTTAAGCTAATTTTTAAATCTTCCTAACATAATATTTAACAGAATATATTTGTTATTTAAATGCTATTTATCTCACCTATCCAGATGCAGAGAGCTCCTTTAAAAAATACCATAATTTTACACAAAGCATGTTACCAGAGGCCATTACTGCAAATCAGTAAACTGCATGTTTGACAGTGTCTTTTAAGTCTAAAACGACTGAAAAGAGCCCTGGCCAGGTAGCTCAGTTGGTTAGAGCATAGTCCCGATACACCAAGGTTGTGGGTTTGATGCCTGGTCAGGACACTTATAAGAGGCACCTACCTAGTGCATAAATGGATGAAACAACAAATGAATGTTTCTCCCTCTCCATCTCCCTCTCTCTCACTCTCTCTCTGTCCCTCCCTCTATCTCTCTAAAACCAGCGAATTAAAAAAAATTAAAAATCTATGTAAAATAGAAGGAATAAATCCACTGAAAAGAATATTAAAGCTTTAACTTGAAAAGTAATATTGAATGACATAATATATTCAATTATTTTCACCATGTGTGGCAGTTAATTGCTGCTCCCAAACAATATCTCAATGACCTACAACTCAGCCTTCATCCCTTTAATGGAAAGAACCAGATAGTGAAGGTCTTGGAGGGAAAGTGGTAAAACTTTGGTGCCTATTATTGAAGTTACAATAAAGAATATGCAGTGGATGACAACATTCTGGGCAAACAGTATTAACAGAAATCATCAAGTCATTGTGCATTTATAAATATAAGAATATATGGAATTGCTGCCCAAATAGTGTTTGCCACAAAACTCAAATAGTTTCAGTGAGTGTTCGCAAAGACTTGAACACATGGCATTTAGGTGTCATTTCTCCTCAAGTTCCTATTGATTGCGACAATTTCTCAGACTTTCCTTGTTTTGGGTGACCTTGACAATTTTCAGTTACTCATTGGGTATTTTGTAGAACGCCCTTCAATACATGATTTATCTGATGATTTTCTCATAAATACATTGGGATTATTTTTTTAGTAGAAAGACTACAAATGTGAAATGTCATTTTTATTACATCATATCAAGGGTGCACACTATTGAGGTTACTTAGCAGTTTTGATGTTGACCTTAACCATCCAGATAGATAATTTGTCAGGGCTCCCCACTGCAAAATTATATATTATTCCCTTTATTATCCCTGCTTAATAGTATTCCAACGTTTGGCTATTCCATAGTTTGTAGATCCTCTTATCCACTAAAGGGCAGGTCAGTGGTTCCCAGTTTTTAGAGATTATGAATAAAACTGTTGTTATAAATATTCATGTGCAAGGTTTTACAAGGACATAACTTTTCACATCAACTGGATACGTGCTTAGGAACACTACTACTGTATTATAGGGTAAGGCTACACTTACTATTGTAAAAACCTGATGAACTGTCTTCCAAAGTGGCCATACTGTTTTATATTCCCTGTTGCAATGAACAAAAGTTCCTATTGCTTCACATTTTCTATTTTTGATTTAATCTTTATTGTATTTTTCCATTACCATTTAGTCCCCTTATACTTCCCTCCCCCGAGCAATCACCACATTGTTGTCCAAGTCCATGAGTCCTTTTTCCTTTCTGCTCAGTCCCTCCCCAGGCAGCCTCCCCTCCACTAGCCGCTGTCTGCTCTCCATCTATGAGTCTGCCTCTGTTTAGCTTGTTAGTTCAGTTTGTTCCTAAGATTTCACATACGAGTGAAATCACATGGAAATTGTCTTTCATCAGCAACTATCATTGCCAAGTTTTGGGGATTTTAGACAATCAAACTGGTAATAGTGGTTATTACCAGTACGCCATAACATGTTGTGGAGTTCTTTGAACACACATCGACAGTGTCATTTCCCACATTGTAAAATCTGTGTTTACTGTCTTCACTATTAAACTGAGCCCCTTGAGGCAGGTCCTATGTCTTATTCACCGTGACTTCTCAATGTCTCACACAAGATACGTGATTATTTTTAATAAAGGCAAAATTGAGTAAAAGAACAAAAGAATTTTGTCTAGTGAATAATTAATAACAAGATCTGAGTATGATTAAATACGTGAAGAATAAAACTTATACTGATAACTTGTCTGTTGTACATTGCGTTCAGTGTATTAGAAATGAATTCTCCTTACTATACATGTATGTCCTTTTTGAAAATAGTGTCCTTCAAAATATGCTCCAATAATTCATTAGAACCATCTATTGAAAAATAATTTTCAAACAAAAATAGTTTTTATATGTTATATTAACATAGAAACAAATGTTATATTTATTGTAAAAATGTATACTTACTTCCTCTAATTAGATATCAGTAACAAATTTTAAGAAAATAAATCTATTTGAACAATATTATGTTTGTAATTTAGCATGTAACTGCTTAACTATGTATCATTTGCAGATATGAGAGAAAAATAACAGTCTATATTGAGGGCAATGCATACAAAATGCATGTTACAATCTAAATAAATTGATACACATTTGCTGGATCGCTTCTTATTCCTCCTATTAGACTCTATTCCTTACATCAGCTTTGTTGCTATTTAATAGGCACTTCATAGACTATGAAGTTAAGGTCTAATAAACTTAAGGAAGTTGCTGGCTGTCACTGATCTGTTTAGGTGTCAGGCCAGGATTTGAAGATTCAGCTGGGGTTGGTTTTGTACTTCAAACAGACCATTCCTGTCAAATGCATTTTTACTATAGTTAATTGTTCTAATACAGTGAGTTTTTATTAAAATGCCTAAATCTAAAGGCCTTCAAAGACATAGCTATGTTATGTTACTTCACATTACTGAATCACCTGGCTCTTTCGTAGGGCACCTTAGCAGCAAAAATGTGATATAGATATCAAAATAAGTAATGATGTAGAAGAAAGCTAAAGAGAGCAGATTTGTCAGAGTACACCATAACGATAGAAGGTGATTCATTTCCTGACTTTGTTTTTATTTCCACTATAGCTGTAATGTCAATTTTTGTATAGTGCCCCAAGGCATCTATAAGTTATTCTTGATGTCAATGCTTTATGTCCCACATAGTCTCATTCTTTTAGAAATAAAATTACCAAAAGCACAAGAAAGCGATTCAAATATTCTCAAATTTGTGCTATGTGAAAATTTATTCTCTAACCTATTACCTGCTCTCTTGCCAAGATTCTGGACTTGTATGTACTTTGTGCTTACTCCTTGGAATATGTATTCTTTTCTCCGACTCATTCTGAGATAGAAAACAAATAGATGTCTACTTCCAAGAGTAAATAAGTTGCTCCATGCACAAAGAACATTTGTTCCAGTAAATATTTTTTCTTGATTCTTCAGCAAAATATGAGCCAAGAACTAGTTAGGCTTATGAAATGACATGAGGTGGACGCCATTGGAATGTGTTATATTGATCAAAAAGTGAAGGAGGCCAGTGATCTTTGGTGAATCAGTGGGAGAAATATGATTGGGATAAGCCCATTGTTAATGATAACTACCAATTTTCAAGTTGCTAAGAAAATAGAAGAGAAAAAAACTATAAAAAGGAAAGTCTAAATGTTTTTTTTTCAAATTTTATATTAACAAGTGTTAAGAGTTTATTTCTAGGATTAATGGCAAATTAAATTGGAATCATTCACTGATCCTAGATTGAGGGGTGGAATAAATATGATGTCATCACCATATTCATAAAGAAACATAGTGTGGCTTTTGAACTGTGGCATCGTTATGGTAGCATTAGAATGGCTTCCAGATTTTTATTTGACGGATGAGGTAAGATGTCAAAAGAAATTAATTTAAGTGACTCAGAGAGGAACGGCTTTATTCAGCTGATGGGAATCAACAAGAACCTGAAGAACAGGTAGCTCCCAATGATGTAAAGTCAGGAGTTTTACAGAAGAGATGAAAGCTGCATGCCTGCCCTACATTTTGGGCTTAGACTATTACTTAGTTTAACCAAAACATATGGTAGTAGACCATTCTTGTTTTCATGCTCCTTGCTCAGAGTTTTGACAACCATTAGAAAAAATATTTTCCGAGAATTATTTTTGCAAACCTAGCATTTAATCAGCTAAGCAGGGTGAGGGAGGCAGATGGTAAAAAAAAGGGGGACGGGCAAAGGCAAAAAGCAAAGGAGGAACTAGGACCTTCTACTAAGTTCACTTTAATGTTTTTACAAATATAAAGTGTATCTCTTCTCTTGAAAAGCATTTGGCCTTCTTTGTTTCTATGCATTTATATTTATAAGTAGAATATACATTCTGTGGAGCTGGGCTGGCTCAAACCAAAAACTATTGCTTTTGTTCCAAAAATTCAATGACTAACTCAGATTTGGTTGAGACTTCCTCTTTCTTTACCACGTATCTAAGAACAAAGAGTTTTATGTATTTATTTCCTTTTTGTCTACATTTTGTTTCCTTTCTTGTTTTAAGGTGTTAGGTAGGACAATTGTTCCTTTAAAAATTATATTCAGTAGTATGTCTAAGTGATTTTATGACACTGATATGGAAAAAGGAAAAGAGAGCTTTCAACAAGATTTGTTAATTTTCAGAATTAAATTTCACTGTCTAATCCACTTCGATATTGTAAACGAGGAAACTACGTTTAAGTGACTTGATGTACATGTGTGCATTTACATGTGTGGATGGGTACATGTGTGGGGGTGAAAAGTGTAATGTCCTGAAACCATGGACTCTATAGCACCTAGACAGCACTTTCCTGGGTGCAAGAAGTTCAGTTGACTTCTATATAATGCCTGTACCACTAAGCATATTGTCCTCTTCCTCACCATGTTGATAAATCAGGCTCACTAAGTTCATATTAGCTTACTACTAAAAATAATGCTAACCTTTCTCTAGTTCAGTGATTTTTAATCATAGGTAATGTTGTACCCCAGGTACAACATTATATTTGGCAATGTAGAGGGACATTTTTTTTATTTTCACTGCTTGGGGAAACTGGTTGCTACCAGCTTCTAGTGGGCAGAGATCAAGTACGCTACTAAATATCCTACGAGGTGTAAAGAGTGGGGCATCCTACCATAGCAAATAATTATTTAGTTCAAAAAGTCAATAAGTCCAAAGCTCAGAGGGTGAGAAACTCCACATACTAGTTGTACTAGTTAAGTGAATGCAAATTGATAAAACAGATTCTAGTTGCTTACACAATGGAAATCTATGCTTGTTCAATTGAGTCCAGTACAACTACTCCTGATTGGGAAACTTTCTTTCAACCTCTGCATTAGATCACTGGATATATTAACTATTGCTATACAGCAAATTATTTCTAAGTTGAAGTAAGTCATAAGTTAAAATGGCTTAAGTGACAATGACAATCATATATTTACTGCATCTAATAGTTGCTGTGGATCATAAATCTGGGAGCAGCTTGGCTGGGCAGTACTGGCTGAGTTTCCCAGATATTTGCGTGAGTTGCAGTCATCCGGAGGCTTGAAGGAGGGTGAAAGTTTGCAACGACTTCCAAGGGACTCATTGGTGTAGCTGGCAAATTTGTGCTAGCTGTTGGCACATACCTCAATGTCTGGGCTTCTTCTCAGCTCTGCTTGGGTGTCCCTATGACAGAAGAAGCAACTCAAGAAACAGAAGTTGAGCTGCAATGTTTTTTTATGACCTAACCTTAGAAACCACACATCACTTCCACAGATTGGCTTTGGTTCCATTTGAGTAAAGTCTACACACAGGCATGGAGATTTGGAGGGAAATTTATTCAGTGCTGGTTACCATAGCTCGTTACTTTTACCATATGTCCCCACTGTATTCTATAGCAGGCTTCAGAGATTCTCTATTTCAGACAACATGAAGAGGAAAATAGAAGGAAAAAAATCACGTGTAAGAGATTTGGAGGCCACAGTGACGACTGTGTACGTTCTCTCTTGATAAAAAGGAAAAAAAAAACATGGGAGGAGGGAGTGAATGTAATTGATCATTGTGCTCAGGAAAAAAGTAATCGGGTATGGGAAAACATCAAAAAACTCTGTCATCATCCAGAAAGTTACTCAAAAGGCATTTTGAGTCTTTAGGCAATGCCTTGTAAAATTCCATTCCCTTTAGAAGTCAAAATGATATGAAACTATAATTGGGAGAGCAAATATAATTAGTAATGAAATATCTACTTGCTATTCAGCAAGTATATTATATAATTTGGTATTATGTGATATGCTTTTCCTTCTATACAGTAAAATATTTTGTGTACTTTTTCTAATCCATACCTTAGAGTGATAGCACACTAACATGGGTTAAGTATCTTCTTTGTGTCATATAATGTATATGACACTTATCTCAGAAATAACTATTGTAACCCTTCTACTATATATATTAGAAAGTAGATTAAATGTTTCAATATATTATTCAACATGATACGGCTAATAAGTAAAATATACAGAAGTCAAGCTTGAATTGGTCTCACCTTAATACTAATGAATTTGTGTGAAAAACAAAATATGGTATCCTCATTTTACTTTCAAACTGATACTACTTTACTCTCATATTCTTAGAAAGATCTGTGAAGTTTTTAAAAATCTTATTTATGTTTTTATTTTAGTATTTCCTTTACAGACAAGTATTTAGATATTCTAGATATGTCTCAAATTGTACTTTTCCTTAAACCTGAATGGAAGGATATAATGCAAAATAAAAGGAAACTTAGCCTTGAAATGACATTGTGTCAAGGTACTTTTTATCTTAGTGGGAAGCATTTTTTAGAGTGATTATGTGTAAAAATAAAATGATGCATAAGCAAAGAAAGTTAGCTATAGAATATTTAAATTACATCAGTGAGAAGCTACAAATTCCTCTTCAAAGGAGAGATTGAAGAGGAATGAATCTATTGAAAGCCAAAATATTCTTTTAAAAAAGCATGTTAGACATGCATACATTTTGTATGACAAACTACTTCATGTCATTTAGTTCTTGAAAACATACTTTACGATCAAGTAATGATTACTTTAGTATGATGAGATTTGAAAGGTATGCAAATGTGCTCTTTGAGGGAAGAGCCATTTACCTATGAAAAGCAACATTCCTAGAAAAACTGATACATTTAGAAGTAAATGGCAAGAGCCTTACAGTATTTGGCTGATTCTTAATCAGAATCATATCCAGAAACATCTAGTGCCAGGATAAGAAAATGGAAATGTAGTTAAGCATTGGAAAAATCCATAATTTTTCAATCTTAGCCGAGAGCTAAACCGGGCCTAAAAATTACACATCAAGACACATAAGGACAATAGTCTCAGAACACATTCAGAGCCTTCTGATCTCCTTTCACACTGCTCCTCTGTGAACTTCCAGTCAGAAAGATGCTGTGTGTGTGTGCGTGTGTGTGTGTGTGTTATTTTGCTATCAGTCTGTTTTGTTTGTTGTCATTATTGCAAATAGTACTTCTTAAACATATGCGTGCTGTGACAATAACATGCCTCTGCAACATACATTCCCCGTAAACCGCTTCCGTCTGAGAGACTCGAGACTCCCAGACTTCTGGCTCTGAGCCTGGCAGACAGCAAAACTAGAAGCGCTGGATAAGATGGATTACCACTTAGTCATCTTCAATGACAATTGCGTGTCATTGGAGTTCCTGTAGGTGAGACGCAATAGGCTGAAAGGAATGCTCCCTAGCCCGTGTCCGTTTTTTGTCTGTATTTAAAAATATATTATATTTTAAGGGCGTGTAGGTAATTTGCATTTAAAAATCATGTATTTGTGAAATTACAAAAGAGAAAGCAAGATTATCTAAAACCTTACTTTAATAAAAGAGAAGCACTTTATATTTCATTGATGGTTTTCCTTACAAGTATGGTAGTGTGATGATATATCTATTTCTGTCCATCTACACATAACATATAAATGGAACTGTGAACATATTTCACTTTATGCTGTAGACAAAAATGCCTTTATTTTATGTCAGGAAATACATATCCCTATTATTCTTCTTAATGATTACATTGTTTTATTTTGTATGAATTCAGTTGAAAATATTTCACCAATACTCTACTGAAAAATATTTTTTAAATGAAGCTCAAGGAAGTAACAGCTTAGGTTATGCAGCTGATGATCACAGAATTGCAAAAATGAACTCAGGTCTCCTGTCTTTCAGACCCCTCTGCCCTGAGTACAGAACACGGGTTTGCTCCGCTCACACAGCATTTGCAGCTATTTGGATGCATGTCATCGACCTGGACAAATCATCTGAGGGTTTCTAAAGACAAGGTTCATGTTGTGGGTTTAATAGCTTAACATTTGTGCCTTCTCACTCCTTGAAAACAAGGCCCTCACCACCATACATCCTCATATGTAGCTCTCTGTGCTAAAAACATGAAGATATTAAATAAAAACCTCTTGTTTTACATAAATTTGAAAGTTAGCATGGAAAATTCCATTGTAAAAATGCCCTCAGCTGTGTTAGGAGAAGCATTCGCCCTAGGCTTAGTTTGCACTGAACTAAAATGAGCAGTTAGAACAATAAAACAATGCTCGCCAGTTGCCTGGCATTGTGCAGACCCAGTCATAAAGTGCATGTTATGATGTAACACCCACTGGGCCTAATTATTCCCTTTTCTGTACAGAAGAGTGCAAGCTGGGCAACCTTTTGGGAGGACTGACTACTCAGAAAGCCTCCCGCTCCTCTCTCCCTCCCACTCTCTGCCCACAGTAGGAATTCTTCCATCAAGCTTCCAGTTCACAAGGAGAGAGAATAGCATCTTTGGTAACTGAGAGTCTCTGTTCTGGTGTACAGTGGAGCAAAAGCCTGCAATTGTAACTCCTCTCTTCACACATAGTTAATAGAGTCTCACTGTGGGTTACGTGCCTTTGAGTCGACTTTGACTCCTGGAAACACTATGAACGAGTGATATCCACAGTGTCCTGTCCTCAGCAGCTCTGTTCAGCTCCCATAGACTCGTGCCTGTGGCTTCTGTTTCGGAGTCTGTCTATTTCATATTTGGTCTTCCTCTTTTCCTACTGCCTTCTACTGTCCCCAGAATTGCTGGGATTCCTACTGCCTGTGAGATAAAATCTTTAACGTGGCCCTAGCCCTGAGCCATAGAAGATATAGCCGGGATTGCCTTCACAACCCTGTTTTCATCACTGCTTCTGTGACTCTTGTATTCCTTTATAGCAAATCTGTCTATTCACTGTTTCCCAAAAGCAAACCCTAACACCTCATCTTTCTTAACACGCTATATCCTCCAAAAGTACTTTCATA
>PVKM010022782.1:0-21591 GCA_004027735.1 Carollia perspicillata
ACATATGATTATAGCAGCTTTACTCATAATTGCCAAAACTTGGAAGCAACCAAGATGTCCTTCAAGAGGTGAATGGATAAAGAAATGGTGTTACATATGGACAATACAATATTATTCAGCAATAAAAAGAAATAAGCTATCAAGCCACAAAAAGACATGGAGAAACCTTGAATGCATATCAGTAAATGAAAGAAGACAATCTGAAAAGCCATATACTATATGATTCCAACTACGTGACATTCTGAAAAAGGCCACTGGTTTCCAGTGGTTGGGGAAGGAAGACAGAGGGGTAAATACCTAGGTACAGCACAGGGGATTTTTAGGAAAATGAAACTATGCAGCATGATACTGTGTAACGGTGAGGAAAATATGTATTTGGCAAAACTCATAGAACAGTACAAGATAAAGAGTGAATCCTAATGTAAACTGTGGACTTCAGTAAACAGTAATGTACCAATATTGGTCATCAACTATACAAATGCACTGCACCAGTGAAAGACGTTAACAGTAGGGGAAACTGAGGGGGAGAGGAGAGGTAGTCCAGGGAACTCCACTTTCTCTTCAGCTTTTCCTGTAAACCTAAAACTTCTCTAAAAAATAAAATGTATTAATTTTAAAATTATATAAACCGATTTTTATTTTCAGCCAGTTAAAATATCTGAATATATACCATAACACTCACGAAAGAGAAATTGTACTTAAATCCTGAACTAAAGATGCCTGGTCTGTGGAGACTTCCTTTTCCAGACAGAATCGGTAATAATAATGATGATGATAACCGATGGGTAACAGTTACTGTGCATTGCAAGTGCCAGGCACTGTGGTATATTTACATATGAAGCCAGGCACAGATTCGTACGTAACATAGTTGAGTTAGGTTAATTAACTTAACCTTGCATTAGTTAAATTAATCCACACACAATCTTATGAAGTAGATACTGTTATCTTTGTTTTTCCAAGAATTACAAAGGAACTCTCCCAATTCACATAGCTAGCAAACAGTAACCAGGCAGATGGATCCTGCTACGTACCCTTACCCCCAGGGCCACCACGCCTTTTACTGCGACATGGAGACCCAGTAAAGTTACAGGAACAACTCCCAAGGATTCCAAATGTATCAGACTGAGCCACTGGGGGAAAAAAGGTAAAATATGGGCTTATTGTCTACATTGTTTTTTAAAAAAACCTACCTGTGACCTACATATATCACTTGGCTATACTTGAGTGAAATGAAAGTAAGCTCTCTAATTTTCCAGAGTAGAAATCCTTGAGGGCAGATACCAATGTTTTCATGACCTAGACGTTTGCTCAAATGCTCCTTCTAAGAGAAGAGAAGAGAGGTCAGCTCTGTTGCGGCGAGTGAGAGAGGTATGAGGGCCAAAGGGCCAAGGCCTGGGCCAGCAGTCAGGAGGCCAGCGTTGTGGTTCAAGCTCCACCACCTCCATGCCAAGCACGTCTGCCTCTTGGGACCTCCATTTAAAAAGATTGGTAGGGAAAATCCCTGAGCCACTTCTAGTTCTTGGATTCCCGCATTTTGGACCTTGGAGATTCTTTATTTTGTGGCAGAGCAAAATAACTCAGTCCTGAGGCATGAACGACTTATGATTGGGTGCAGCTTCAGTTGAGGCAAGGCTGCCTTCCGGTAACATCCAGCTGTGGGTCTGAGGGTCTGAGGCAGAGCCTCTTTCCCTAGTCTTGTCTCTGAGTTGCAGAACAGTCAGATTAATCAAACTGTTAGTGTTAGGAAAATGAGTTCCAGTTGGTATCACAGAGATTCTGGATAACCAAGGCCCTATGCAAAACTGGGCGGGGTGGGGGTGGGGGGGTAGGGGTGGGAATCTGGCCTAGCGGTGTGTTTACAAAGGCATCTCCCTCCTCCTCCCCAGGCCCTCCTGGGCCGCCTACTCCCTCACTTCCCACTTCACTGGGCACACGTCCCAGGGTGTTCCTTGAGGTTCCCTATGTGCTACAAACACTCACCTCTTCTTTAAAAAATGCAGTCTCATTGCAGCTCCTCTAGGCTCTGGATGGAAAGCAAACATGTAGATGAATCAGACTGCAGTATACATGGCTGAAAGAAGCTTTAACTGTTCCAGGGTCAGTATTTACATTTTTAAAATGTTAATATCCATACACTTTTCAAAAGTGGATTTTGGATAAGAGGAAGTTTTGTGGGCTTTTAAATTTTTTGATTCATTTTTAGGAAAGGAAAGAACGTGATTTAAGGACATCCTGCCTTTATTACTCACCATACCTTAGCCTACCAAATCAGGAAAACAAAACAGGACTCTAAGCAACCTACTGCTCCACTTCTGAAAAACTGTTAATTCAAATCCAAGCCACTTTACGAGATTACAAGGTATGCATGTTCTTTAGGCTGACAATTTAAATGATCAGCTTAAATTGTCAAGTATATATTTTATAACAATCATCACGTTTCCCTCTAGTAATTAAATCATCCAAGAATCAAAGTAAGCTATGCTTTGAGAAAATATTCAAGATATTCCTTCAGTTATGTACTGACAAGTGTAGCTCGGTTGGTTGGGCAACATTCCACAAAGCAAAAGGTCACCCATTCAATTCCCAGGAAGGTCAGGGCACAGGCCTGTGTTGTGGTCCCAGTCTGGGCGTGTACGAGAGGCAACCGATCAATGTTTCTCTCTAACGCTGATGTTTCCCTCCCTCCCTGCCTCTCTCTCTAAAAATAAATAAATAACATCTTTTAAAAAAGAAAATTTCTGCAATTAAGAGCAGAAGTGATTTTGCTGACATTACCTCAGTAAGAATCATTCTGTGCTGAACAACAATAAAAATAATAATAAATTTAAAGAAAAAGAATCATTTCATGCATTTGAAATTTCTCTGGGTTGAGCCCAAAACAACAATGTTATATAAAAAGCTTTTCAAAATTACTTTACAGCTTCTGAAAAGCTGCACAACCCATTACTTTACATTCCTCTAGGTATCCAACCCTGGACACCTGGGGTGGAAGCTGGACAACTAGGGTTATCTAATTGAAACTTAGATATGTATTTTTTGAAACAATCAGATGCTTTGTGCAATACTTTTAGACACACTTGAAGACCTGACTACACTTTTCAGTCTTTTGTTTTCCCAATTATGCCCATATTTGACTATTTCAGAAGAACACAAAGAAAAATCATACACATAAAATGACGTTTTAATTGTTATCTGGAATTCTTTCAGACCTCACGCATCAGATGCTGGCAAACACTGCTCGGTAGAGGGTGCGCCGTAAAAACATGATAAAAACATGGGGTGGAAACACACAGATGCAGCGTCCCACTGAAACACAGCATACAGTTCTCAGATAGAAAGATGAATGAGTAACAATTAAGTGGGGAAGTATTAATTGTAGAATCAAAACAAGAATAAATAGCCCTGGCTGGTGTAGCTCAGTGGATTGAGCGTGGGCCTGCGAGCCAAACAACCGCGGTTCAATTCCCAGTCAGGGCACATGCCTGGGTTGCAGGCCAGTTCCCAGCTGGGGATGCATGAGAGTCAACCATACATTGATATTTCTCTCCCTCTCTCCTTCCCTTCCCCTCTAAAGATGAATAAATAAAATCTTAAAGAAAAACAAGAATAAATAATATTATTTGCATGGTCCCTCAAAGTTCTACAAGTATACTGATATCCATTACACTGTTTTCCATTTGATAGCAGTACCCTACTCACTAATTGACAATGTATACATTGCTGTCTTGTAAGAGCTTAGCATTTAAAATGACTAATGGAGTTTTTTGATACTTGGGTGAACTGAATATACTTTTTTGTATAGTTTTGACTGTTCAACCATATTAATATTTTACATATTAATAAGTTAAATTTAAATAAGACTGGATGGAGGAAACTAAAATTGATTTTAAACAGAAACAAGTAAACCTAATACTCTATCAAACAGGCCACATAACCACACAGAAGACATTACAGAAAGAATGCAGGTAATTTTTTAACATAATACATGATTTTATAGCCTCAATGAAACATATTCTAGCGACAGAAAAAAGTGCAAAGAGACCTTGAACTTCATTTGTGTGTTGTTGGTATTGGGGTGAAAATTCTAAAATTTGGGAAAGGAATCATTATATCCACAAATGAGTAATTATTAATGAATTAAGGTGGCTGGGATCCAGGGTTTTTCCTGGTGGAAGAAGGAAAATACAGATACAGATGGAGGAAGAGGGAAAAGAATGTGGTGTGGACTAGAGTCGGAGGTCTCAGGGAGAACCCCCTTGTGTGTGTGCACTTACTTATTTACTAGCTCTGTCCACAGGATAGTTCTGGAAGCAGTGGTACCCTGTCAGCAATCAATTATTTAATTCTAAGATGCTGGTTTTTAAATGACATCCACACTAAAAGAAACAAGGACATTTTGGAGAAATCACTGATTCCTGGTCTGGGGAAGGGAATGTACAAGGTAATTATGTATATGATTTTTCTTTGTGTTCTTCTGAAATAGTCAAAATATGACTATTTTGACTGAAAATGTCAGCTTGTAGAAGTTCATAATAGTTAAATCTGGGACAATTACAGCATCAATATGTACAATAAGAGCAACAGATTATAACACAATGAATTTTTTAAGAATTCCTGAGTCCATACTGACTTTTTACAAGTCCGGGGGAAGGGGAGACATTTTCTTTACAAAAGTAAGCCAGCTAATGAGCACAGAAGAAACGGAAGAAACAAAGTCATCCTTGCTGCAGCCACCGCAGCAATGACTGATTCTGGAAAGACGGGCCTGTGGATGCTAATGTCATCAGGTGAAAGGCGCCAAGGAAACAAGGTATCTGCAGAATCTCAAAGCGTCTCTCCACAGATTGTGTATTGATTGCTAAGGGCAAAAACTGCTTTACAAAGGGGGATTCTGGCCAGTGATCAAGTTTAATATCATCTACATTAGGACAAACTAACACCGTAAGCCACCAAATGTCACGCACCACGAAGGATGCAACATCGCCTATGAAGCACTCTTGCCAAATATATTTAACCTAAATCTAATCATGAGGGAGCGTCAGACAAACCCAGTCCTCAGTTCTGCAGGACAGCTCGCTGTACTCCGTCGAAATGTCAGTATCATATAGAACAAAGAAGGCTAGGGGACCTTTCCAAATCAGAGGAGGCAAAAGGAACACCCATATGACCATCGAAAAATCAACTATGGAGGGCTTGAGTGAGACAGTTTTGGAAATTTCAGTGTAGGCTGTATGGTAAATAAAGTATTATGCTGGCGATTTCCTGGACATGATTAGATACATGCTGAGGTATTTAAGTGTGAACTGTCCTGATGCCTACAACTAACTCTGAAATGCTCTAACTCAGCTGACCAAAACCAAGTATGTGTAAAGAGAGAAAAGAGACAAAGCAAAGCTGGCAAATTATTACCTATTGCTGACTCTACATGAGGGGTTTCACAATTTTTCCATGTATGTGAATGTTTTCAACATTAAAAAAAAAAAAAAAACTGTTAGGGAAGGGTGGGAATCCTTGAGGTAATAGGACACTTTCAAATGTGTTTTGGCTCCAGAACTCTGCACTCCACACCCTTCAGGTGGGGCCTGGACCTAATGGGTGCATGCAAATTAAACAGGTACACTACAGTGCCTCTGGGGTACTGATGGACGTGCAGGCTGGGATGTGGCACTTCATGGAGCAGTGTCCCTTCCTTACTGCAGCCTTCAAGGCCCTGCACTATCTGCCCCTCTTAATCTCAATCCCTGCCTCTCCTGTCCTATGTGTTAACACCTCACCCCACTTTCCTTTTCCTATTTCTCATATCCATCAAGGTCCTTCCTCCCTGCACTTTGTGTTCTCTGTGCCCTTTGCTTGGTAAGTTCAGCCTTCAGACCCTCCTGTGCTGCAGCATTCATATCTTGTGGGTCTTAGTCTAGGGGTGCCTTCTTGCTGGGGAGCCCTTCCTGATATCAGCTCTAGAGCAGCCAGTTGTTCTTCATGCACTCACCCCACAGCACAAATCAGAATGATCATGGTTATGCATTTATCTACTGATGTTTTATCTTGTCCTCCTAGAAGGGGACTTTGTCTCTGGTCACTGCTGTAATCCTCGATCAATACCTAATGTACTCCATAAACACTTATGGACGTAATGGACCAACTGTGCTAACCCTCTGCAAAACCCTGCAAATTAAATGCTATATTGCTTCCCCACAATATTTGCATTTGGAGCAATAAAACAAAAATGCAAAATAAGAGAATTTGAGTCCATAGCCTCTTGCATATTTCTTTTAATAGGCTATCTCAAGGTACCCGAATCAATGCTCTTCTGTTTTCTAGCAAAACAAGCATATTTGCAAACAATCACAAATCACAGCAAACTGTACCTTCCTGTCCTTGTAGCAAGGGGATGTGACTGCTGCTTTGTTTGCCCCCAGAGCTCCAGTCACCAGCCAGAGGAAAAAGCATTCAGCAGTCGGAGGTGGAAGCCCATTGTGCCTTCCCACTTCATGAAATCGTATTTCATTTTTACATGTGGGCCACCAGCTATAACTCATGTAAGATAGAATGAGGGCTAATTAAAGGGTCGGTTGAGCATATAATTTTGAATTCCTAGGCACCCAAAAACTGAAACTGACAACAACTGTGACAAAACCCCGGAATCATTTGCTAACTAACAAAGCAAGGATTTTCAAGCTGCCAACTGGCTAAGCCATGTTTTCACACATAAAAGAATCCACATTGAAAATAATTCTTACGTGGTAATGAAATTTTAGTCATTTATCCCAGAGGGCTTTATTAAAATGCACTTAGATTGTATTTTATTTTTTATTTTTGGTAAGGATTACAAGGTCAAAACAGTAACAGTGAATTCTGTTCTCATTTCAGACTGAAGTTCACTCCAGAGATAGGAAATGTTATTGTTAATGGTATTTATATAGCATCTTTCTTCCAAAGTACATTCAGGAAAAAGCAGGTTAGTAGAGAGAAATTCCACTTGTCAGGAGGGAAAACGAAAATGGAGTTAGACCAAGGTCAGGAAACAAGTCAGTGACTGTTCTGAGAGCAGAACCTGAAGAGAGAGCTGACTCACCGCGGTTTTCTCTCTTCCAAACACACTGCTTCATTTAGAAGATATTCTGAGGGTATTCAAGTTTACAGAGTTTCTGTTGGCATTCCTTGAAACAAAGAGCTGTCACATTAAAAAAAACCTGACTATCTTACTTAGACACTATAATAGATACCAAAACTACTTATTTTCCTTCTTTCAAAGATCTTTATGGTTATAAACTAAAGCTTGAGTTCTAACACAATGAAACAGCACAGTCAGACATTACTAGATTGTAGTTTTTAAGAGAAGATCTCTTCTATCATTACTATGGTTTAATAACAAAAAATGCATTTTCAGAGTTCTTGCATTATGATTAGAATTTTACCAAATTTAATACTACTTCAGAATGACAGCTTAAATAAACTAGAATTTTAAATGTTAAATATACTCACAGGATATTTATTAATTCCTTAAAAATATAAATCTCCAGTATTTACTGTTCAAGTCGCAGGGAAGGAAAGAATGTTTCTCCTTGTGGATACAGAGGTGAACAAGGTGAGAATTAATGAGTTACACAGATCCAGGTTCTCAAGCTGTGCTGGTTTTTTAAGCTTCTTTCCAAATAACATGATATACACATTTCCCTCTGCGTCCAAGTACAGGAGTTAAAAAGAAAAACAAAAAGAAACAAACAGATAAACAAAAAACCCCACATAGCTTGAGGACTCCACATAGTATTCCGGAGCTTTCCTGGATCTTTCCTAATCTCACGCTCTGATCATGAACCACTGACAGCAACCACACTGGCACCTCAGTGCACACAACGCAAGAAAAACCACACGGGAAATCCTGTTTGCATGGCAGATTTGTCTGTTTACCCCTCACACCAGCATCTTCACGCACATGGAGTACCTCGCTTCTCATCACATGGAAAGTGTGATTAATACCTTTCCACACTTTTAAGTGGCTACACCCCAACCCAGTGCCACTGCTATAACGTGCAGAGTTCCATCCCCTCGACAGCTCCAAAGACAATGCTCAGTGTATTGTCATTTTCAAAAGAAGATTCCTTAGGAAAAGGAAAGCACAGGCTTCAATGGGATATAAAGCTATATATAGATGGGCATATAAATACCTCTCTATATGGCTAGATCTACATGCAAAAATGCAGCAAATGAGAATACTGGAAGCTTCGTGATATCTCTAGTCTCATATCTGAACACTATTCACTGCCTTATAAGAAAATCGGTAACCTTTTTTTTCATGGTCAGAATCATAGAAGATGAAATTAATTGATATGAACTACCTCTAAAGTATATTTTTTCACGTAAAAGAGTATGGACCAATGATAAGTAGAGCTAAGTATCAGTTGTTATCATATACAATAAAAAAGGCATTTTGCTGTCCCTTGTACAGGCCAATGCTGAAGCCCTTTCAGCTCCAGTGCTATATATTCTATTTTAATGCAAAGAACATGAGTACTATAAACCACCTGAAGGAGAAAAACTATCAGATCTGGCCTTCCTACCTGGATTCCTTCTGGAGAATTCTTCCCCTGAAGAAGATTCGTACCTGAATCTAGAAGACAACTGCTTAGCTGTAGTCAGCTAATGGCCTCCGACCGTAAAATCTTTGGGCACTTACTAAAGAACAGCAGCAAACACTCTGGTCATGATTCCTGGGTCTGTTGCCCCCATTACCCTCCAAACACGCCTATCCCCCTGGCTTGCCATGAACCTCACTTGTGTGCAGATAAAGTCCCACCGCTCAAAGCAACTCAGAGCCCTCACCCATCAATTTTCATGGAAAATCACCAGTGCATGAAATGGAAAATTTTCCAACCAAGAGATCACGAAAGGAAATATAAATGTTATCCTTATGCAAAATGACTTTTAAATTTAATATTCACTTTTATGTTACCATTTAAAATGAATGAAGTAAAACACAAAAATGGGCATTTTGTGATGTGTCTCTCTGTAGTTCAATTCTTTATCACATAAATCTTTACCATTCACAGATGTTCAAAAACCAAAGTGTTTCAGATGGCCAACTGTATCAGTTAGGGTCCCAGTGGGGAAGAAACGGGCATTCAAATTGGGAAAATTTGAAGAGGGTTTCTGTTTAAAGGGCTATTTATAAGCACACAGTCAGGGTGAAGGGGAGCCACAAGGACACACAGGAACCAGGGCCAGGGCAGAGGCGGTGCTGCCACCAGCAGAGGAGAAGGCAGTTACTGACCCTGGAGAAGAGAAGAGACCACGGGAGGGGCCACCTTGAGGGGAGCGGTGACCAGCAGGGGACACAGGCAGCCTGTGGTGCCCTTCTAGGGAGCGAAGGGGAATACATACTCTGGTCTCACTCTCCTCCCTTCTTCCAATCTCCTGTCAGCATTTTCCATTGAGCAAACCCAACTCTAAAACAGAGGCCAAGGGGTTCATTAGATGCAGCCCATGCGGGTCAGCCTCCCAGAGCAGAGCAAAGAGTGAACGAGGGCGAGAGTAGATCTAGAGGGACAAGCAAAAGAAATAAATCCACATGGGCAGAGACGGTCGACACACACTTCCACTCTAAGAGTAAATTAGATTTGACTGATTGATTGATTGGAAGAGAGGAAGGGAGGGGGAACAAGAGGGTGAGAAACACTGATGTGAAAGAGAATCATCAATCAATAAATCATCAACCATCGCCTCTTGTATGCGCCCTGATCAGAGCAGACGCTCAATCCAGCCAATTGCCCTGACCAGGAATCGAACTGGTGACCTCTTGCTTTGTGAGCCACACTGGTCAGGGCCAGATATATTTACAAATCATACAGAATCAAGGCATTCACATAAGGCAGGAGCAGATGCAAGACCCCCAGAACAGCTTGCCCTGTCCCCCACAGCCCCTGAAAGGCACATCTGCACTGGCAGTGCGAAACAAGAGCTCGTTGAGTAAGAGTCACTCATTTCTTGCTACACCAAGTTAAATCCATATTCAGGAACATTTGGACAAGGGCCTCTGAACACTATGCAAAAGAGTCTGGGTTGTCTACAGGCAAAATTGAATCACAGAAAGTTCTTTCATCACAGTGATGCCATGATTACATCTTTGTTCAGAAAGATTTCTATGTTGGCACTGTGGTGTTGAAATAGGAAGAGGAAATGAATGAAAGCTAAGAGACCATTTAGAAAGCCATTATAACAATCCAAGAGAGAGATAAATTCAGTATTGTCATTCTGTGGTTTATACTTTTAAAAATCCCTGGTGCCCAGTATTTTGTGATATATAAGGACAAATATAAAATTTGTTCCTTCAATTTTGAAGTTTCTATATTCTCTCACTGATTTCTCTTGCTTCTTTACCTCCCAGGACCAATCATTCATCAAGTCCCAGTGAGTCTAATCTATAATTTTCCTCTTATCTCCGCCAATGCTTTGATAAAGGTCACATTTATCACACAGACCAGCACTTCTCAAGTTATGTGCAAACTGTTCTTGGGGATTCCATGAAAATAAAAGATTTCTGGTCAAATGCTCTGGAGAAGTCCTGGGGTAAACAAATGTAAATAGTTTGTTTATATGACTTGTGAATTCTCAGAGAGGGTGACCCGCAAGTACCAGTGACTCCCTTTCATTAAAAAGCTGGTGACAACTTCAGGGACAGTGACACACCTCAAAATATGGATAGCCAAATGCTGACATGGACAAACTAAGATTTCCTCTGCATTTCTGTAAAACTTCATTCAGTCGGCTAACTTTTTGTATTTATTGCCCCTAGGAAAGAGACTGCATGGCATACAGCAAAGAAAAAGGTAATCAGTTCTTACAGTTTGAGTTCATACATTAGGGGAACTCATGGGCAACAGCTTTTGAAGAATATGAGTCAGAGCAAAGCCTCCTACATCCAGACAAGATAGAGGGGAGAGAGAGGAAAACAGTCAAAGGTAAGTGAATTTCAACTTGCATGGATACCTGGACAGGGGACCCTAGCTCCCAGCCCACTCACCAGCTCTGTACTGCGCCATGACCGAGAGAAAGGTACAGAAACCCCAGATAGTCTGGTGGAGCTAAGAACCAAGGGAATCCATGCTTTCCTGGGAAGGTGGTACCCCCGCGAAAAAAATCAAGACTGTAAATAAAATGGCTGAAATATCATTTTATATCTATGTTGGGGGTTTTCAATCTCAGAACTATTAACATTTTGGTCTCAATAATTCTTTGTTGTGAAGACAGTCCTGTGCTTTGTAGGATGTTTATCAGCATCCCTGGTCTCCACTAGATGACAGTAACATACATGACTGCCTCCCCCAGGTGGGACAACAAAAAAATGTTTGTAGACATTGCCAAATGTTTCTGGGGGCAAAATCCCAGTTCAAAACCACTGGTCTAGGTAGACAGAGTCCTGGACAGTCTCGAAGAGTTTCTTTCAAGTGTGGTATAGGTTGTGAGTATCTAAACGGATCATTCTGGAGGACCCAGAGCAACCTGCATGGACAATATCCTAGAACCATATGGGATAAAGAAAAAGAAATGCAATGAAATGGATGCCAAGAGGAATGATTATTCCCATGGACAAAAACGGTACACTCCCTTGGATACCTCCACACTGTAGCTGTGTTGGTTAAGCACAGAGACACTGGAGCTAAGTTCAAATCCCAGCTCTATTCATTAAGAGGTCTTTAACTTTGGCAAATCACTCAACCTTCCGGTACTCAGTTTCTTCATCTGGAAGATGAAGATAATAACAGCATATACCATATAGGGTTACTATGATTATTAAATGTGTTAAAATTTATAAATTTCCCACTATTTACAATAGCATTTTGAATAAGAGGTGACTCTTACTATGTAATATGAACTCCCCCTGGAATTAAATCCAAGTCAGAGGAGAGTGTGACCATGAATTATAATGAAATGCCTACCATAAAATTGAACGAGGCTCACAACAGAAACTGAGATTCATAGTTGGTCTCTTTGCATCCCGTCTAATGTTCTCCATCTCCACCCCTCAATGCATCTTCACGCCACCACTGTGATCATCATTTTAAACCTCCAATCTAATCAGACGATGGGTTCCCCATTATTCACAGCCATGGTCACACAGAGATGCTTCAAGAGTTAAGGCTATGTAAGGGAGGGTATGGCAAGAGGGTCCATTAGGTTTCTGTGAAAGATTTTACCTAAAAAACTCTATGTGCTCCTAAAAAAATGTTTGAAAATCACTGGCCTACTAGATGGAGATTCCACCAGAGGGCAGTCAAGGCCACCCATGAGCAGCCCTTCCCCATCCCTGCAGCTGCTCATCAACACAACCCCGTTATTCAGATGAAGAAAGTCACTAGTACACAGTACATGTGCCATTAATTTCATAGTTTTGCACATGCTATTCCATCTGCTTGGTATAACTTTCTCTGCCCTACAGATAGATAGGAAGTCATTGAAGGTATCTTTGGCTGGAAAGCATGCTCATATTTGCTGGAGCAGGGGTAGGGGCCCTGCTTCATGTGCTGCAGGACTCTTAACCACAGCTGGGTGTCCCTTTGTAAAATACATAGCTCCCCTAGATAATCATATTCCCACACTGGCTCCTGCCACAGCACTGGGGCACTCAAAAGGAGCAGCCCATTGGATTAACTAATCTTAAGAAATCACCTCTCTTTTTCTATTCTTTCCCTCAAGGATCCTTCAGAACCCAAAGCCAGCCTCACTTCTAGTATACAGGCAACTTCTGCTTGCATCTCTGCAATGCAGCTTTCCCGAGGCCAAAGGAGCACAGAGGTCCGGGTGCCTGACAGAAAGCGAAAGGAAATGCACACCTGGAGTGAAGCGCAACTGGACCCTGGTGCGTCACCACCTGCCTGTGCATCTCAGTGAATCACAACTTCTTTATACTTTTCTTAAATAAGACTAGACTAGTTCTGTGGTCAGAACAATATACTATTAAAAAATAGTCCAAGTGGGACACACATCTGTGCTGCAGCACCATCCTGCAACTTAAACTATAATTACAGGGATATGACAGAAAGCAGTGCCTTGCCCAGTAGCTGTCTTCTCCCTTTTGCAAACCTTCAACCCGTTCATTCGGTGATGAAAAGTACTGCTCTTTCCCCAGGAGGGCCCCCGTTCATTGCCTTCGTTTGTGCATTGATGTTCATACCCTTTCAGTTCAGTGCCACAACCCATCAGCTCCCCTCCTCTGTCCCATTTGGCAGCCAGTCTCAGGACTGCTGCTGGTTTTCCATCTGTCAGACTCAATCTATCTTCAGCACAGAAGCAGGACCTGGAGAGGGGGCTGAGCAAAGACAACGAAGGCAGGCTGCTTTTACCTTGGATTTGATTGACTTTGAAAGGAGGAGGAGTACTAATAACATGGAAAATTCCCTAGCAGGGACTTGCTTCCTGGCTTTGCAAGAGTTTGGCTAGAAGTGGGCTTCTAGCCTGGGAGACAACTCCGTACAGTCAGCAGCTTTTGTAGCATCTTCCCAGGTACAAGGATTCCTCTTAACCCCAGCAAGAGGGGAGTGAGGTAGCAGCCATTTTGAGCAATTCTGTAGTTGTGCCCATACTTCTCGTTACAGCAGATTGGTCCAGAGAAGAAACCTGATTCTCCTTGAAAATGACACCAGCTGAAATCGTCTCTCCCATTTCCTAGGTGTGTAACGCAGGGTGAAACATTTAATCTCTCTTGACCTACTCCTTCATCTGCAAAAAGAATAGCTGAACTAGTGACGTTTCAATTTCGTTTTTGCTCTTGCATTGTGGTTTTCACGATGAAGGTGGGTTTTAGGGTCAGTATGGCCTGGGTTCAAGAGAATTTTCTGTCAGTCACTAGTCCTATGACCTAAAAAAGTCCCTCAACTTTCTAAGTATCAGTTTTTTATCATCCTAAAATGGGGATGATAATAATAGCACCTACCTTGTTATTAAATGATGTAATACATGTTAAGTGTTTAAAACAAAACTGGACAGTAAAGCAGCCCATGGCTTCTGGTTGCTATTGTTATTGTTGTTATTATATTTCTATATGAAATGGAATTTGAAATTTTTTTTAAAGGGAAGGAAGGAAACCAGGGTCAAAACATCAAAATCGTTCAGTCAAATGAATGTCTGAATAAGATCAAGATGTTTGGCTCAACATTAGTACGGAGGGGTGGGGAGAAGAACAAAGAATCAACCCAACTCTCCAGGCATGCAAAAATGTACAAGGTGTTTAATTATGACCGAACAGGGGAAAGGTAACACCGTTTGTCTCAAGCTCTATCACTCCTGGAACTTAAATTAAAAAATTAATAACAAAGGGTACTCCAAATACAAATAGCATTATGTAAAATCGTAACTCTCTAATGAACAATAAAGTCCATAAACTACTCAACTTGAAGAACCACGTTGAAGACTTATTTTTCCCATTGCCTTTCCTTGTGCCCTCATCTTGGTGCCATGCACAGTATCCATCCAGCTGGGATATTCCTTCCTTCTTAGTCAAGAGCACGGTGCTCACTACTGCCAGACCACACAAGATCACCTCAGATCCAGCTGATTTCCTCACTCTGGAAACTACCCTAAAAACCTTAAGTGGGACTGTTTTAAAACTCTCAGAAGAATAAACTAGAATGTCTACTAGAGAACATTTTTCTCTACATAGATGGTACACTCTGGCAGCAACTTACTGACACGGATATACTTAAATATGCAGCCTTGTCCCAGTGCAGTTCTCTGGTGAGTCACATGATCTGACAGGGTACGATGCAATGAATTGTAAAAGGGTAAGAGAATATAAGACAAGCGAGAAAAGCAATCCTAAAAGAACCAGTGCTCTATAATGTGGCACGATACAGTGCCAGCCTTGAGAGACGGAAAACCTCAGCAGTGGATGGGCGATGGGTGGTGAAGGAAGTCCACACAGGTACTTCATTCCACCTGTAAAACTGAGAGCAAGTGCCACTAAAACCCACAGGGACAGCAATCAAAGATAAAGTCATCATACAAAGGGCACGATGCCCCTCACGTAAAAGAACTGTATGGATCACATGCATCATCTTTTTCATATCATCTCTGTAAAGATTTGCAGCTCTTTTCCATTTTCTGAGCTTGGATGTGCAAAGTAACATGTGCACAAATGACCTTTTCAGATGGTCACACCGGGAACCTGGCAAGAGTTTCCCTATTGGGGGAATCCTAGGGACCTCCAAAGGAAGGTAAGAACTTGATCTCAGATGCCCTAGAATTCAAAGGATGTCTAAGGTGGTCCTGAATATCTTTGAACAAGATGAATCAGTGTCACCTGTCCCATTCCATTCTCTTGGCACTATCAGGAGTTGTCATGTAGTGTGGCTGGCAGGACTTTTTCAAGGCCAACTGGTTCTTTTGCAAGATGATAAAAGAAAAATAGAACATTTCAAATATTCTCTACTTAGACAATATTCTCTCCACTAACATATTGCATATGGTAGTGACTAAACACGTACTTTTAGTTGACTGTGTAAAGTCACCTTCTTGGAGAAGTGAATGACTATCACAATAGTAATTAAAGCATATTTGTATTACAACTTTGGTATTATTCAGTTACTTTTATGTTTAGACTTTAAAGCATATTCTTGTAAAACATCTAGAATAGCTGTTTTCAGAATTTGGAACTTGGTGGGGGGACATCCAACAACCTTACCATCCTGAAGTCATTTCAGAAAGAGAGGCACACCATTTCATTTAAATAGTCCTAATCACTCAGCTGTCTAATCAGATATGTTGCCCACTTGTCCTGTTATAGATACATATTTTCAAGTGGGATTTCGTAACCTGAGGTGGTGCCCTGTGTCGAAAGCATGGGGCAATGAAGGAGAACGGCCCCACTTCATCACTGTCCTCAGATTATAATGTGCAAATGAAACACCTGGAGGTTTACAATGGAGATTCAGATGTGGCAGGTCTGAGGCGAGGCCTGAGATTCTGCATTTCTAATAAGCATCCAAGTGATGCCGATGCTGCAGGTCCATGCACCCACCTTGCACAGATAGGAGACCCCTTCTCGGTGAGACCTCAGTCCTGCTCTGCCACTACTGAGCTGGGCCACTTTGGGCTCATTAGGTAACTTCTAAGGCCTTTAGTTTCCTCCTCTGTAAAACAAGGTAAGGAATGGAGCCTCTGAACAAATTCAGAGAGTTGAACATAATGTGGATGAATAAATTCAGATGAAAGCATTTGAGAAAAAGTTTAAGGATCTACTCAATTAACTATCTTGAAAATCATGAAGAATATAAAGATAACTCTTCCTCTGAAACCAACAAACTGGATGCCGTTACTTGTGCTGCCAGTTTTGTGACCCACTGAGCATTCTGCTCGTATGTTCTCCATCAAACTGCTGTCCTGGGTGTCCACCCTCTGCCCAGCTACAGCTGGCAACCTGGCCTTCTACACAAAGTAATTTCCGAGTGGCTCAGGCCTACACTCTGCCAGGTACCTCTTCTTCCAAAGCCCCAGGTTCCATCAGAGTAATCTCAAGACACTAGTTATAGAACTAAATCAGAGAAAGGACAAGAGGACAACTTTCCGTGCCTATAGAATTCATAATTTATATAATTTTTCCTCTTAAAATTCATCTACTGATACCTGCTTGTTTTATACATGATGAAGGTGAGAGCCAGTGAAAATGAATTCCTTTCCCAATATCACAAAAATAAGTAGGGCTGGAGACAGGAATGGAGACGATGTAATTAACCTCAAGTTCAGTATGATAGCCTCTACTCTACCTTGGAGGAGATTTTCCAAAACTCCTCTTTTTCTCCCAAGCTTCTTGAAAGTCACCTGCAGCCACTCCCGGGTAAATGGCAGCAGATGGCGGTGGTGCCACTGGACCAAAGCAATGTTGAAGCGGAGGGAAGGGACAAAAGCCACAGGATCAAAGGAGCAGCATCCTCACCGGGGAAGTGGAAGGGACTGAAATAAAGACACTTGTGGCTTCGGTCTCAGGTCACTCGCTCCTCCTCTGAACCCTCTGAGGAGACTCAGGAAAGAATAACTGAAATGCTGAACCACAGAGGCATTCCAGAGATGCTATTGTCTATTTTAATCCATTTTAAACATAATCTTCTACAGTATATTACAACAAATAAGCCACCCAATAACTAGAGTAACTACTTGCCATATGATCAGGGACAGCACCCAGCCCCAGAAAGAAGCCCGGCAGCAGTAGAGCGAGCCAGGAGGTCAGCTCTGGACCGACGAGGAGGTACTGCAGGTGAAGGGAGCCCGCCAGGGTGCAGACTGATGAGCTGTGAAGAAGTGGTCATGGGTGCCCAGCGAAGAATGAATTATGGCCTTGTGTGGAGAAAAATGGGCTCGGCAGATTTATTATGCTCCGTTTCCACTCTGCTAGCAGGCTGCACAGAGTCTCAGAGGTACAGGTGTACTCAGGATTGGAATTTCACAGCCAGGGACGCGGTCTCAAATAATCTAATTTGGTGAGATGAGAAAATCGTATCTCATAAAACGATCATCCCTTTTCAAAAGCCCATATAACAGTGCACAGGCTACTGAGGCATCCGGCCATGGCACGAGCTTCTGTTATAGGTGATATGGAGACAACGGACTTAAAAATAAAATTATTTTAATAAGAAAAGCCACTACTTGGTATGTGCAGTTTGTCCCTTACAACCTGAACGTCATACATTTTTATAAGGTGTCTGTTGTCAGGCCCAGGGGCTGCCGTGTCACCACTGCTGAGGCACAGCTTTTTCAAATGAAGGCATCTTGATGTGGGTGTGATACACTATATGGTATTAAAAGAGATGACCCCACACCTACTTCTAGTGTTTGCTCCATAACGTTCACATCTTTCATGCAAATGTTAAGTTAATATATTCCCGATCACTGTGAAATGGGTTGCCCTTATGGCCAGTCCGTGGAGGAGCAGAATGCCTTAGCAGTAAGAGACTTTGGCTATCCTCTGCTAGTTCTAGATGGAGAAGAAATGATGTTCGAGAACACAATAAAACCATACCAAGGGAACTTCTTCAGGACTTGTGTGTGGGTGTCCTCAGGGGTTGGAGAAAAGAGGAAGAAAGAGAGAGGGGGGTACAGTATTACCAAATAACAGCAGCTACCATTTTCCAAGTGCTCATCAACTTTCTGGTACAGAATAAGTACTTCAAGTACCTAGGTTCTCTCAGTGAGGCCCTGCAACCCTGTGACATTTCACAGGAGAGGAATCTTTAGACAGATTGGTTTATACTGTGCACAGGCCACATTGCAGGCACTCGACTTAGACGTGTCGGATCACAAAGAACACAGTGCTATTCCAACGTCACCTCCCAACATGGTTTCCCCTCGTCATGCTGGACCCCTGGTTATCCAGGAGGTTATTTCCTAGAGGAAAAGGACTTCAGGAACCCTTGGAAGGGAAATGAGATTATGAACTACAGTGTTTCAGACCTCAGTGAGCCCCTGAAAACTGCCTCAGCAGAGTACTCCCTATACAGGGAAGAAACAGCAAGGTGGCCGCAGGACTAGTTTTGGGTCACACAGCTACTTAACAGCAGGAGCAGGGCTCCCTCCTCATCCCACCACTAGTGCTGTCAAAGGCAAACATCTAGTTGGGTTGACGAAGAGTGGTCTTCTATTCTTTAATTTGGGGGATTTTTTTTTCACCTCATTCTCTTCACTACTTTCCCCTCTACCACTGAAATAGAATGAATGGGATAGGTAATTAGGAGGTGCTTAGAAGTGATAAGGTAGGGTCAGAAGGAGAAAGAATATTCTGTTATTTTTTCTTTTAGTTCCTTACCTTAAGGATAAAACTCATCTCCCCTATGTTCTTTCTTTTTCTGGGGGTGGGGGGTAGGGGGTGGGGGCAGATACAACCAGAGGAGTAATCAAATATCCAGTCAACAAACATTAAGCTTTTACTATTTGCCAGATACTTGAAAGTGTCGTCATCTTGGTGAATAAACTAAGGAGTCTGCTCTCAAAGAACTTACAGTCTAGTGGGAAAAATCAATACGAACAATACAAACCTATTATTACACTTCAATATTGTAAGCACCATAATAGAAACACAGAAAGCATGATATAAAAAGAAAAGATTGTCAAGTTGGTTGGCCCAGGAACGATGCCTATGCAGGGCAGCCTGTGGGAAGTCATCAAAGAGAACTCTGGGAAACAACAGCAGAACTCTGGCTAAGAGGGGACATACTGGGCTATGTGCCTTCGGGCTGTTAAATGAGATGATGTTCTGGTACACAGTAGGTGCTCACTAAGTATAAGGTGATTTAAAAGGTGGGGAAAATATGAAGTAATTGTTCTCTCATCTTTTAGAGCCTAAGAACACCACTTAACCTGCCCATTTTCTTATATGTCTCCTTTCCCCTGCCTACTGTCACACCTCAAATTATATTACAATAATGCCAAGCAGGGAAGAGATTGTAGTGATTGGCCAAGTTGAGCTACTACTCAATGTTGAATCTCCTTCTATGTTGTTTCTGGTGGCTGATGCCCTCATCTGTCACATACTTCCACTTGGAGCAAGTGTGAAGAAACTTCAAGGCCATTATTGGACAGTTTGAATCATTAGAAAGTTCTCTCTCAGGTCCAGCTGAAATCTGCCTCCCCACCCACAGAATCTGGCCATGCTGCTGGAACTTCAGAAAAAGGGATCCACATCTTTGTCCACAAAACATCCCTTGCCATCCTTGCAGGCATCTGCCGTGTCTGTTCAAAGCCCTCTTATCTGGCACCAGATGGTGAGACACATGCTTTGTCCTATTGCTAAGGTTGGTTAAGAAACAACAGCATGGGGGTGGGGAGGCTCAAAAAGATTCTGCTTGGGTCTTTCTTCATTCAGGGCTGCTCAGAGTGGCTTCCACCAGTGCTGACACTGTGTTCCCAGTGCACACTTTCTCATGGTCCCAATAGGACTTAACAAAAACAAAGAAGTGGGCTGGACCACGAGGACTCCAAAGTGGTGCGGCCCACCAACAAAGCACAGGTCCTGCACAGGGGCCTCTCAAACAAGTGCCATTGTTAGCCCCATGGAATGGATCAGACGTTGTCTTTTCAACTTTTTCTAGTGTTCTAAAACATGCCATGTGATCAGTAATTTTTCTCTTGAGAAGATCTATAAGGTAGGACATTGCTATCTCCTATGCGCATAATTCCCTCTCACACTTAATTCGATTGGTGGTATCATTTCCCAGGTAGGGATGGATACCTTTTGGCCGATCCCTTCACCAACCTCTACTCCCCTCAGTTACAGTGACCCTTCCTTACTGTTGAGAAAAGGAGTTTACCTCCAGGAGGGCTGAGTCAGGCTGCACGCATGGTTCCGTCGCCACACGGCCTTGCAGTGAGTGAGGAGACGCTGAAGTGCCGACTTTTACGCCACTTCACTCTCAGTCACTCTCTGGGGTTTTCTTGATAACACAGGGTGCTTTGACAAGAGAGAACACCATTGCTAGATTTTAAAGTAAACAATGATAGAGCTATATACAATATAATACTTAATCACTGTAATGTCATATTTCCTTATTATTTTATGTAGCAGCCCTGAAAGATTCCCTAATTTGTGGTTTTAAATGGGTCTACTGAAGTACATACTCTGAAGACTCAGAACTGTTACACATACACAGTAAACAATCTTTCTTGCTATAATGCACGATAATTCGGAAACAGGATTTCAAGAAATCAAGTATTTCCAAAGATCGGGTCGCCTTTTCCCCATGCCGGCCAAGAGCACTAGAATCTGCTCCTTTTCCGGTGCAGTCTAAGAGGAAGATAACAGATCCGAGAACTTGTGAAATTCTCAACAAATTTAAACCTCGTTTACATCAGCTGTACCCAGGGAGGCAAGGAAGACTTCAAGGATGCGAAAGGACGTAGCCGGGTCTCTCTGCCAGGAGGGCAGCGGCCTCACTGGGAGCCGTCACAGCTGTACAGCTGGCACGGTCCTGTGGGTCTCTACTTGGCAGCTGTGGAAAGTGACAACAGGAAGAGACCAGAGAGACAGGCGCCTGTGATTCTCACCATAAAACCACAAGGACAGCAGAAATGGCTGTTCTCAGGATGCAGAGAACAAACAAGCCTGGAAACATGAGAGGGAAGAGACACCACGGACCTTCAGTCGTCACGGTGGACTCCGCACCAGCCATATGGTCACTGCCATCGATCTGGTGATGACCACAATCCCTGGGGTTGTCTGAAGCTGTGAATCAGGCAGGCAAAGGCAACGCTCCACACAGTGCCAGCTAGAGAACTTCACTAAGACACAGTCATCATCTGGGCAGCCAGGGAAAAGTTCTGGCTCCAAGACTTCACCTCCCACTCCTTTCTTTCAGATTTTACAGGGTTAGGTTTGGGCCCTGGAATCCACGGTCACAGGGAGGTACTAAGGGATATGGCAAGTGGCCCACAGTGCCATGGAGAACCGTGGTGGACTAAGTCCTTTGGGTCAATGAAAGGGCAGTCTGGTTCTTCAGACTTCACACTTGACAGGCTCCACATGGGCGACCTGAGCAGCTAAAGGAAGGAATGCCCTGTGGTTAATGAAGCTTGGGGGCACTGAGCCTGGCGTCCTTCACCAGTCCTTTATGGAGC
>PVKM010022783.1:0-21591 GCA_004027735.1 Carollia perspicillata
GTGGTTGTGGTGGTGATGTTAATTTAAGAACAGAAAACAGATCTACCTACGTTGTGTTTAGCAGACTACATCCTTCTCTTATTGTCAATGTATGTCTTACTACTGTTTTCCTGATGTGATCCACTTTTTATTCAAAAATGCCATATTGTTTTTCTTTTCCCTATTATTTTTTTACAATTGTTAATTATATGTTTGTTTGTTTTTATAAAGGATAAGGAATGGGGAAACAGAGGGAGAGAAACATTGTTGTATGAGAAATATCAACCAGTCCCTCTTGTGTGGACCTTGACAGGGGACCAAACCTGAAACACAGGCCTGTGCCCTGACCTCTAATCAAACCAGGGACATTTTTTGCTCTGTGTGACTATGCCCAACCAACTGTGCCTCAGCAGTCAGGTTTCCATTTATTGTTCAACTATAGATTTCGACAGCCAGATGTGGGGGTAACAGATATTTTTTTCTCTCATTATTTCAGATCCTCTAGCTAAGCTAATAATCAAGTTAACAGAGACAGATTAACAGGAGACAAAATACAAAGTCTATTATACTAATGAATAATCTGAAGTGAAAAAATAGAGTCCCAAGGAAATACTGGGTAGTCAATACTTATATGAATTCTGAAGATAAAGAAGAAAAAGCATTGTGGTTTGAGGCTTCAACACGCACGCACACACACACACACACACACACACACACACACACACACCCCAGAGCCATAACATGGAGCTTCCAAATACAATTGAATGGCAAATATAAATTGCATTATCATTTCAATGTGAATGTTCTTACTTGAGTTAGTCCTCCATATAAAAAAATTCTAGGCAGTTAAGAGAAAGTTCTAAGGAGCTTTTCTGAGCCTCCTGTCCCCTAATAATAAGATTAGAATCAATACCCTAAAAGTCACATCTCAGGTGGCAGCTATGTCTCCCTTCACAGCAGAGACCCTAGTCTTATGCTGGGTTAACATGTCTAATTGAAAGCTGGATTCCAGTGCAATTAGACATTAATTAAAGTCATTATACACCTAAATTATTATAAAGCAAACTAAAATAGTGACATTGTCTTGTCAATCTAAATGTATCAACTTTTGACTTCTTATGAAGAAAGTCCCAAAGATACATGTGAATCTGATAATAAAAATGTTCCATGCTTTGGTGTTCACAGCTTCCCTCTCCTTCAGAACTTAATTCCTGGTAAGTAACTCAACATGTGTGTTATGATCTTACCCACAGCTTTTCGGGAAGAACTAGGAGTCATATGGCCCTGGCTCATTTCTCAGACTAGTGTTTATGCTATCAGTACTTCTTGTTTTTTGCATAAATTGTTGTGTTTTTATATATCCCTTTTTTAAAATTAGTATTTTCTGAGTTTGTTGCTTACTGAAATACTCCAGTCCCATTTGTATTGTTGAGAAATTGGGACTAGGATGTCCAAATACTTTTATGTTCAGCTTGATTTAATTCCAAAATACATAAAACATGAATGATCCAGCAGGTTCTGATGTGACTTACAACAACAAATCCTTTCACAAGGGCCCTCTCCAGTCATGGTAACTTTGTGATATTGCAGTATTGTCTGAGTCAATAAGAAATATTGTGTGTGTGTGTCCAGGAGTCCTTTTGATTGTTCATTACTTGTTCAATTGTAGATTCCTTGAATGTGCAATGAACTCACACTGTAAATGTGTCAGGGCCTGAGGTACCAGGCCCATGGCAGTGGATGAAAGAGGCAAATTAGAAATGATTGCTGATATCCAACTATTTACTTGACAACTAATGTTTAAATGGAAATTCAGGATGCTCTAAGATTTTTAATTCTAGCTAAATTATTTACTTCAATGTGTTCCTGCAGAATTTTTCAGCATCTCTTTGTATTTTCACCATCTTCTTTTTCTTGAACCCCACATTAAATTCTACAGAAAGTTCTTTGACTTACTAATCCAAAAAAAAAAAGCAGAAACTGACATTTTTTGCATGCTCATCCAAACCTTCACACCTGACACCTGGGTGACTGTACTTCTCTTCCCACTAAACTCCCTGCTTGCAATGCAGCAGCCTCACAAAACCTGATTAATGTAGAGACTAAAAATTAGTAACACTGTTCCTCCCACTTTCTACATTTTTTTATTTTTTGACTTGGCTAATCATAAAATTAAGAGTGAAAGGTTAGAAGAAGGAAATAAAGATTTAGTATATGATCATGAAGAATTCATATATACATAAAAATTCATATATACTGTGACTGTGAGACAACAGGGGGTCTTGGAACAAAGAAAAAAAGAATAATGGGATCTCATATTTCAGAAGTTAGAATAAGTGGGGTTTTTTTTTAGATTTTATTTATTCCTTTTTAGAGAGAGGGGAGGGAGGGAGAGAAACATCAATGTGTAGTTTACTCTCATGTTGCCCCCACTGGGGACCTGGCCCACAATCCAGACATATGCCCTGACTAGAAATTGAACTGGCACCCCTCAGGTTTACAGAGCATGCTTAATCCACTGAGCTACACCAGCCAGGGCAGAATGAGTGTTTTAAAAGTAGTTGAGAAAAGCAGATCCTGCATGGCAAGAAATTTTTTTCTGGGCTACTCAAAATCATTGAGACACTGGGGGTACCTAGCCAACAGATGCCTTTCAGAAGCCCTTTTATTTCCCATACATAATCAAAGTAGACTAAAGTCAACATTCTGATTCTTCTCCTGAAGCACATTTTCTGTCTGAATCTCTTGGCAGGAATTGGGGAGGTTCATCAGTTTTTCTGACATATATCTCCTAATAAACAATCTAAACTCAATATTCTAAATCCAACATTTCAGGGAGGCAAAATGTTGGGTTCCTTCCATAAACACAAATTTCTCACATTTCTCTTTTTCCTTTCAACCTTCCAGTGTCTCCCCAGTTCACTCAGATTAAAGCCAAGGTTCTGGCTGATGGCTTCGTTGTTTCTGACCTCATGTAACCTCATCTTCTGATCTCTCTCCTCCAATAAGGTCACATCCTCTGTGCTGAGCCAACACACTTGAATTGAACAAAGACAATCGCACCAAGGATGCCTTAGTTTATTCTAACATACTATAACACGTTATTGTTGTCACTGTTGTTTGGATTATTCTGTGACTCCCCCTCCAGCATGTCATGTCTCTGAGGACTGAGATTTTGTCTCTTTTACTTATACCATTAGAAGACTGCCAGGGAGATGGGGAGGAGAGGGTTGGTGTGTTTTGGTAAATGAGTAATAAAATTACAAATGTAATAAAGGTTAAAGGGGAAAAATGGAACATTGTGACCTCACATAATGTAATTCTGACCAAAATGAGGACCACTTCCATTTTTTTAAAGAGAAGCCTCTAATACACAATGAGCCCAGGCACACCTAGAGCTCATGATGGGTCAGGAATGAGAATTCCAGGAAGAGGAGACAGCATGTGCAAAGGCTAGGAGGCAGGCAAATTGAGTGAAGAAAGTGGAATTTACTGACTCATTTTGGTGATGACGTGAGCCAATATGCCTGAGAGGTACCCAGTACACAGTCAGTACTAAACAATGGCCAGTGTTGTCATGATGGCATTCCTCTGGGTACCCATTGTGGGTCTGCCCACTTGGAATGAGCAGTAATAGGAAAACAATAGACTCCCTTCCTGACCAAAGAAGCAATTCATGACATTACAGCTGATTGTTTACTGCTGGACTAATGTCTCAGTGACAGACAATAAGCAACACATATGTAAAGTGTATGGTTTGATGAGTGTTGGCATGTGCACACACTCCGTATGTATCCATCTCACCCAAAACTTTCTCACATGCTTTGTAGTCTCTTCCTCTGCTCCCCACCCAACCCCCAGAGTGTGCAGGCAATTACTCCTTTTCTTTCTTTCTCAATAGATAAGTTTGCATTTTCTGAAGTTCTATATAAATAAAATCAGGTTGTACGTTCTCTTTTCAAGATGGCTTCTTTAATTCACCACCATTATTTTATGAAGTAAAATTTACACAGTAAATTTAATCATTTTGAAGTGAACAATTCAGTGGCATTTATTGTAGTCACAATGTTGTGTAGCCATCATGTCTACCCAGTACTGAATTTAATCACATAAAACACTGTACCCATTGATTGATTGCTCCCCATTACCTCATACCCTAACTCATGAAAGGTACCAACCTTAATTCTTCTTTGTCCCCTCTTCATATTCTGGCCCATACACCCTGGTTTAGGACTCTTCCAGCTTTCACATCTGGTGCTCCCACTCATCCCCATGTCAGGAAACTAATCTGAGTATTTAAAACATTATCCTTCCTCCAACTCTGTGTCTTACCATTATGCTCATCCTAACTTGAGTGAATGGCACCCCCACTTCAGCACATGAGCTCCAGTTGCCCCTCTCTCAACAGGTAGGTCAAACCCTCACTCCTATTATTCAGCTTCATTCTGAACCTCCAAAATGAACTCTCCTGCATGGCACCTTTAGGGCCCCTGGAATCCAGAGAATGCCTAACACCCTCTCACACCCCAGGCTTCATAATTTCTTATCTAACACTGGGAAAAACCCATTCCTCCATTACCTCACTTTTTGTTCACCTCTGCTCACACACAGTCTGCCTCTGACCAGGTCCCCAAGGATCTCAGCCAAATACACGAGAGGACACAGGGTGCAGAACTGGAAATTAAACCAGAGCAGAGATATATTTCCCATTTCCTAGGTTCTGGATGCAGGATTTTTAGGGACGGGCATGTGGACTTTTTAAAAAATACAAAAGAAACAAGGAATGAGGATAATGATGTCTGCTCTCAGCTTCAGGTTAAACTGGGCTTCAAGAGGCTCATTCAATGCAAGCCTGTGCATGGCTGACATAACAGAGACTTGTATGTTTACTAGAGTTTTTGAGTTTTACCATCAGAAATCTTTTATAATTTCTGTGATTTTGTGACTTGATGATGCAATGACATTGTATGTGGAATGAGTGCCCTGTTGATGCTAAGGTCACCGTGGAAATGTGCCCTTTCATGTTGGAACAGCTTCTAGAATTCTGAGCAAAGGCTGCTTTGACCCAATCTGGGTCTTCAGAAGAATCTGGGAAGTAAGGTCATCTTCTGCTGTGAGCATCAAGTCATGAGGGAGGAAAGACTATTGCAAAACTTTATTTAAAATGTAAGTGAGATATGGAAAAATCAGGGAAATTTTAAAATGTGTTAATAATTGACACTTTGAGTAACTTGACAAGATTAGCTATTTACACGGAGGTTACGTTAAGTAAAATATGCATTAAAATATTTATTTATTTATTTATTTATTTATATCTTTAGATGGGAAGGGAAGGAGAGAGGGAGAAAAATATCAATGTATGGTTGCCTCTTGTGCGTCCCCTCCTGGGAACTGGCCTGCAACTCAGGCATGTGCCCTGACTGGGAATCAAACCGTGGTTGTTTTGTTCCCAGGCCTGCGCTCAATCCACTGAGCTCACCAGCCAGGGCTGCATTAAAATATTTAAAAATAAAAGTAAGGCTGTATTAAAGACCATGTGTCAGGGCAGTGAGACAAAACTCAACACCCCTGATTGAAAGTCTGGAGCTATTTTAAGAACAGAAGGAACCAAGGGCATCTCTGTTTGGTAATTGACTTTACACAAAGAAAAGCAAAACTTTTCATAAAATTCTGAGAGCAGGCCCTTTTATGTTTTGACTGTAAAGGTCCCCAACAAAAGTAGGCTTTTAGACTTCCTCAGACTTAGGAAACAGAAGCACCAGGAAGATTAAAATTCAAAGTAATGGGTCCACATATTTGAGACAGATATTCTTTGGTTCCTAATACTGGCAAAAAGCTTTCAAAAACACTTGTATATGTTTTAAAAGATGAAATAAAGGATCATAAATCACCAAAATGCAGTTATATTCTTAATGGAATGGTCTGAACTGTGGTACATTTACCCAATGGAATACTACACAGCAGTAAGAAGAAGCTCCTACCCTTCTTGAGAGCATGAATGGAACTGGAGAGCATTATGCTAAGTGAAACAAGGTAGGTGGTGAAAGACAAATACTGTATGATCTCACCTATGAGACCAATCTAATCAATAAAACAATCAAGGAAGCAAAATACAACCAGACAACTTGAAATAAAGTGCAACCTGACAGTAACTAGAGAGGAGGGGCAGAGGGATAGTAGGGGATAATATAGAGGGTGCGGTGGGGGGAGCATCAAGGAACATATATGAAAGCCACATGGGCAAAGCCAAAGGGGTGGTTTTGAGGGTGGAAGGTGGAGATAGGTGAGGCATGAGGGGCATGGTGGGAGAAAACGGAGACAGTTGTAATTGAACAACAATAAGAGAAGAACAATAAAAAAAGAAAGTGAATTTCCTGAAAAACATTATTGTAATGGCTATTTACCATTTCATCATATTTTTGCCATTATATTACTAGATTTATTAGTATCTATAAAGGGTAAATTAGTACCACAAAACATAAGTTATATTGATATTATAAGAATTCTAAGCATAATTACAAATTAACTGTTGTTGGTTTAAAAAAAAGAGTTTTGGAGTCTTCCCTTTTCTTGAATATTTTGGAGTGGTCAGACGAGAGGAGTACCTCTTCTTTAAATGTTTTGTGAAATTCTCACATGAAAATACCCACTTCAGGGATTTTGTGTGCTGGGAATTTTTTATTGCTTCTTCAATTTCATCAGCTGTTATCAGTCTGTTCAGACTTTCTGGTTATATTTTTCTAGAAAAATTTCCACTTTACCCAAGTAGTCTAGTTTTCTTAGTCTCCTTTCACAGTCCCTGCATTTAATATCAAAAGCCCTGCCTTGTTCTTACCTCAGGGAGTTTTAAGTGAGGTGTGAAAGTAGTAGCAAATCCCTCAGAGTGCTGAGCATGAATATATCATTGGAGAAAACAAAACACAGAAACTGCTTCTTCCAAAATCCGCACTCTAGAAACAAAATCATAGCTTTCAAGACTAGTGTTGTTAAAATGTCCATGTTGTACAAAACTACAGATGCAATATAACACATTGTAACCCTAATGGTATTTTCTAAAGTAATACAAATATCGTTCTTAATTCACATGATATTTCAAGAGACCCTGTGGAGCCAAAATAATCTTTCTCTAAAGTACATTTTATTGATTATGCTATTACAGTTGTCCTATTTTTTTCTCTCTTTTGATGCCCTCCACTCTGCACCACCTTCCCAACAGCCTTTTCCCCCCTTTGTTCATGGTCATGGGTCACATATGTAAGTTCTTTGGCTTCTCCAATATCTGCATTATTCTTAACCTCCCCCTCTTTATTTTCTACCTACCATTCATGCTTCTTATTCCCTATTACTTTACCCCATTCTCCCCGCTCACCCTACCTGCTGATAAACTTCCATGTGATCTCCATTTCTGTGATTCTGTTCCTGTTTTAGATGTTTGCTTAGTTTTCTTTTTTGTTTTATAGGTTCACTTGTTGATAGTTGTCGGTTAGTTTACATTTTACTGTTCATAGTTTTGATCTTCTTCATTTTCTTAGATAAGCTCCTTTAACATCTGATATAGCAAGGGTTTGGTGAAGATGAACTTATTGACCTTGACCTTATCTGGGTAGCACTTTATCTGCACTTCCATTCTAAATGAGAGCTTTGCTGGATAGAATAATCTTGGAAGTAGGTCCTTGCCTTTCATGACTTCAAATACTTATTTCCAGCGCCTTCTTGCTTTCAAGATTTCTATTGAGAAAACATCTGATAGTCTTCTAGGAACACCTTTGTAGGTAACTGTCTTTTTTTCTCTCTCTGCTTTTAAGATTCTCCCCTTATATATATTTCATCTTGGGTAATGTGATTATGATGTGCCTTGGTGTGTGCTTCTTTGGTCCACCTTCTTTGGGATTCTCTGAGCATTCTGGACTTCCCAGAAGTCTGTTTCCTTTGCCAGATTAGGGAAATTCTCCTTCAGTATGTTTTCAAATAAGTTTTCAATTTCTTGTTCTTGCTCTTCTCCTTCAGCATCCCTACCATTAGGATGTTGGAACTTTGAAAGTTGTCCCCTAGGTCATTAAGCCTCTGCTCATTTTTTTAAATTCTTGTTACATTTTGTTGTGATTGAATGCTCATTTCTTCCTTCTGCTCCAAATCATTTATTTGAGTCCTGGTTTCCTTCCCTTCATGGTTGATTCCCTCTCTATTTTTTTTTATTTCACTCTTTGTAGTTTTCACTTTTTCCTCCATTGTGTGATGATACTCAACCATTTCGGTGAGCATTCTGATTACCAGTGTTTTTGATCTCTGTATCTGGATCAGTTGGATATCTCTTTGTTGCTTAGTTCTTTTTCTGAAGCTTTGATCTGTTCTTTCATTTGGGCCACATTTCTGTGTCTTGGTGTACCTGTTATATTGTAAGGGGCAGAGCCTCAGGTAATTGTCAAGGTGGGGCATCCTGTGTCGATGTTTTGTGGTGCAGTCTGGATGAATGTTTCTTCTTTAACTACTTGGTTATCAGACTTCCATACAGTTCCATTTTGTGGCACTTCTCGTTGTCTTATTTTTAAAAAACTTATTGTTGTTCTTCTTTTGATTGTGCAGGGAGCAAAGTATATTTACCTATGCCTCCCTCTGGGCTAAAAAATGTAATTCTTTTCTCTTTCATGGCCAAGTATCATTCCATTCTGTAAATGTCCCATAGTTGCTTTATCCATTCACCTATTGATTGTTACTTCAGCTGCTTCTGTATCTTGGAGATTGTAAATAACATGCAATAAACATAGGGGTATTTAAGTTCTTTTGAATGAGTGTTTTGGGTTCCTTCAGATATATTTCCAGATGTGGGATACTGGGCCAAAAGGCAGATCCATATTTAATTTTTGAAGTGTATCCACAATGCTTTGCACTGTGGCTGCACTGTTGTGCATTCCCAGCAACAATGCAGAAGAGTTCCCCTTCGTCTGCAGCTCTTGTTGATTTATTGATGATAGCCATTCTCACAGGTGTGGGATGGCATATCATTGTGGTTTTAATGTGCATTTCTCTGATGATTATTACTTTTCAGCATCTTTTCACATGTCTATTGGTCTTCTGTATGTCCCTCTTTGGAGAAGGGTCTATTTAGGTCCTTTATCCATTTTTTTAATTGGTTGGTTTATTTTATTCTTGGTGTTGAGTTTTGTATGTACTTTATAAATTTTTTAATATTAACCCCTTATCATGTATATTGGCCAATGTGTTCTCCAATTTGTGACTACTCTTTTTATTTTGACAATTTCTGCTGCTGTGCAGAAGAAGATGAGGACTCAGCTGCTTTTTATTTTTATTGCCAAGACAAACACAGTTGCATATCACACACACATTCTTCCCATGCTGTCTCTAATATTTTTCTAAAGACAAATATTTTATGCAGACCAGTTTTCTGTCTCTTTAATGATATTCACAAGTCAGCAAAGTAACGTTTTTTTTTTAATTTAAATCTCTGAATTATATCAGAGATGGAGAACCATCCATCTGTGAGATGCAGATGTGGGAGAAGTGTGGTCCAGCTCATTAGATACTTGTAATAACAAAAAGAGGGTGAAAAAGCAAAAAGCTCTTCCACATCTCTTCACAGTCCCTCCAGGTTTCCTGGTGTTGATATCACCCTCTGAAGGTCACATTGCAAATTGCAATCCCCAAAGGGATCAAACCATCTCTTTTCAAACCAGGGTCAATCCTTGAAGCACAACCACAAACAATAAGTACCAAATGAAAATGCAGGGCTCTATGTTCAAAATCATTAAGAATTCTGATAGCAAAAGCAGAGATTAAACCTACTACAAGCTGTTCTAAGTGACTTCACTGACTGCAAGACTGTGAAGCTGGACTTTTGTAGCTGTAGAAATGGATGCATTCAACCACCAAGTCAATTCTGTCCCAAAACTGTCATAAAAAACCTACAGATTCACAATTAATGGCATCCTTAAAGATGAAAACTAGATGTCTTCCCACTAAAGATGTCCAAAACCAGTTTCATAAATTCCTTAGACATGTTCTTTCAAAGATAAAAATATATTCTTGCTAAAGTTGATGGTGTAGAGACAACGACATCAGTGGTGACAGTGACACCAGTGAAAGTGTCAGCTCTAGTGATCAGAAGTTGAAGCAAAACTTGAGCTATAGCAATATTCACATCTGTGACCACTAAGGGATCTGGTGCATCTATGAGACTTTCTTGGCTCCAATAGTCTGGGATATGCTGCACTTACCCTCCAGAGTAACCAACAAGTGGCTGTTTGACCACTCCAGCACTGTGACCTGCCACATAGCTCTTCTGTGTAGAATCACAGACAATTCACTCTAACTGCAAGAAAAAGGATCCACTCACCTGAAGTTATTCCTGGCCCTCAATCCCACACCAAACATACACAGTCCATCAGCCACATCTTTGGTTGTCTCCAGGCTTCTAGTCAGACTTTGTCCTTGACACAGAAACTTCCTGGAGCCTGGTTATCTCGATAACTCAGCTGAGTGATGTTTTGAGGTATAATAGTGAAATTCAGGTTTTCAAAGCCTCCCAGGCCATGTAATAACTGCAAGCCTTAGAGCTTGCTTTGAAAGGCACCTGCACACATCCCTACTGGGCCAGAAGCAGAAAATGAACATTTCTGCCTTGCAATTTGATTTTCACTCCAAAGGTTGCCCAGTGGTCCCCACCTTATGTAGTGAACTTTCCCACTCCTTTAGTAGTCTGACTATCCCACAGTCCAACTACCTTCCAGAACCAAATCCCCAAATTACCTTTGCATGTATCCAAGGTGTCCCCTTCCTACAACATTTTATTGCCTTCCATATTCCAAGCACCTCACAGAATGCTTATTTTCATCTCCCACTTGTCCCATGTCTCCTACCAACCTGTACATCAGATGTTTCATTTTGTCCCATTGTCAGGGAACTAATCTGTGTCATTGAAACATCCTTTCTCCCAACATTGTGTTTCAATCGTCATGCCCATCCAAACATGAGAAAATAGCACCCCTACTTTAAACACACCATCTCCATATGTCAACCTATCTCTCACTTTTTAGCCTTATCCTAAAGCTCCCTGAAGCTCTTCTTTGTGGCACCCTGAGGTTTTCTTGAATTTATACTCCTTCACAACCTCAACATGCCAGGGTTTGCAATTCTCATTCTGACTATATGCAGAGTCCATCCTTCAGCAGCTCCACTCTATGATCCCTCTACCTACCATCAATTCACCTTTCATTGGATCTTCAATAATTTCAGCCTAGTAACCCAGATGCCACAAAAAGCAGGAAAAAAACACAGCCAGAGAAAAAATGTATTCCCTATTACCAGGTTCTCATTGTGACACCCTAAGAACAGGCTTGTGGAGTGTTTGAAAACAATAAAGAATCAAAACATGGATCTCTGGCCTCAGCTCCCTATCATGGAGGGTCCAAAATAGGGTCTTTTAATTGTAAGCCCGCCCATGGCTGCCATGCCTGGGATTGACTTATTTACTAGGGAAGTTTAGTTCAATGACAGAATATCTCACATTGCTGAGCATTTATTGATTAAATGCAATTGTTCTAGAAATTATCTACCTTATCAACAAATTTATTTTAGAAGTTCAGACATTTCATTTAGAGTTTATTAACATAGAGGAGGGAGGTCAGTCATACTTCTCATCCAGCCTCAGGGGCACACTGTCAAAAAAAACATCTAGAGGCTTGTCTACTAAAGATAAACACTATATGAAAGTTTCTAAATGCCTTAGTAGGATACCTGTGTGCCAAAAGGTGAAAACAAATGCCTCCTCAAGTCAGTTATCTAAGATAATGACATCAGTGATGACAGTGACACCAGTGATAAAATCAGCTCCAGTAGTAGCAATTTCAGCAAAGCATAAGCTATGGTGACATCCACATCTGTGATCATTGAGGCATCTGCCACCTCTGAGAGACTACTATGGCTACAATAGTCTGGGTCATGCTGGTCATATCTTCCAGAATGAAGAACAAGTTGCTGTACTTGTACTTTTATCTCATCAATGATACAAGAAGAGAACATAATTTATGAAGCCTCTGGTGAGAGCTATTTAGACAATTACATGTGGATTTCTAGGATTTATAGCAAGGATGTCCCATTCACAAAAATAAAACCTCTTTTCAGGCTGGTTTCTATGCCTCAGGAAAGATGGAGAGTCTAAATGGGGGAGGTAATGTAACCAGGTAGCTAGAACTACTCATCATGACCTAGGTCCTATCACCCTCACTAACATAGCATCACCCGGGCAGAGCAGCACCCATCACAGAAAAAAAAAATACATGCTGGATTGGACAAGGACAGGAAGTCCAGATCATAGGCATTAACTTTGTGACCTGTTATATATACCTTACCAGTGGAATCAGAGAAAGCTCACTTTGGCTAGTCAACAAAGGAATAAAAGACTCCACTCACTCCAAATTCATCACAACCTTTAATTTCCCCTCTTACACACACTCTTTTAGCCACTCCCTTTCCTGTCCCCAGATTTCTAGTCAGCTTTACTCACTGACATAAAAATTCCATAAGACCCGGGTATCTTCTTGATTCAGCCAACACACACCTTGTGGTGCAACAATTCAATTGGACTTTTTACAGCACTCCCAGGCCCTGTGATATCCATATCTCCAGACCACACTTTGAGAGCCAGCTTCACACATCCCTACTGTGCTGGACTAGAGACTGGACATCTCTAGCCATTCATCTGGATTTTACCCCCAAGATTGGTCTTTGTTCTTGCCTCCAATAGGTTTTACCTCAACCCTTTTTCTAGTCTGACTCACCTTCACTCAAAATTTCTTCCTGACACAAATATCTACACTAAGTCAGCTCACCTTCTGCATTCATGGTGTTTCCATTCTTACAACATTTCATCACTTTCAGGACTACTACTATCACCCGCACTGGATTCTCATGTATTTTTCTCCCTCTCCTTTATCCTAAGTCTTATGTCCCATGACTCCTGTTACCATGTACAGTCAGTCTTTCCCTTTATCCCATTGCCGGGGCAATTATCTGAGTACTTAAGAATTGTCTCACTGCTCACACCATCCAAGTCTGCCAGATTGGCACCTTCACTTTCCTGCACCAGGTCCAGGTGCTCCTCCATCAACAGGTATGCAGTTCCTCATTCATATTTTTCAATCACAAACTGCCCCCCCAAAGAGCTGTTTTGCATAGCATCCCTTCATCCCATTGAACCCATGCAGTGCCTAAAACCCCCTAAACCTTCAGGCTTCACAAATTTTAGTTCTGACTCTGAAGACCCCATCCACCTATGGCCCTTATTTTATCCACCTCTGCTCAACCCACAGACGATGAGAAGAAAGAAAGAAAACAGAAAAAAAAAGAGAGATTTATTTCCTATTCCCCATGTTCTGGTTGTGACCTATCTAAGGACAGACATGTGGTTTGTGAAACCAGTAACAACAACAAAAAAGCATCAGGACACTGATTTCTGGCCTAAACTCCAGATGAGAGAGACCAATCAAAACAGGATCACCCACTTGGGGAATGAGCACAGCTGACAAGACAGGGACATGCAAGTTTATTAGATTTGTTCAGTTTCCTGATGGAATATTACTTAAAACCCCCGTAATCTTGCTCCTGGAAGATTCAGTGAACATGGATGTCCAATGAGAACACTGTTGATGGTTAGTCTGTAGTGGAGGTGCACATTTTACAGCCTCTGCCTCTTCTCAGATTCTGGCACCAAGGCTTCTTTGGGGAAATCTTGGGCCACAGAAAAATGTAGCCAGTCAGGGTATCTCCTGATGTGGATGCCAAGTCAAAGGTGAAGAAAGAAATGGAAATTGTTCATTTGGAGGAGTGTAACCAGATAGAAAAATTAATTGGAAGGTTGAAAAATATGGGAAGGACTGACAGAGTAAGCGAGATGACAAAATTAACTAATTGCAGGTAGATGTTGTCCAAGTTTAACAGTAGTAAAACCAATTTAAAAATGTAAGAAAAATATAATTCAAGCCTATTCAATATGGCAGTGAGAATGAACTCAAAATTTCTGAAACAGAAGCCTGGAAGGAATTTCACAAGAGGAGAAGCATAGGCATCTGTGTTTCTTATTTGGCTTACACAAAATAAAATTAGAATTTCTCATGAAACCCTGACATGAGGTCATTTTACATCTTGGTTGTACAGTTTCCCATGAAAGTTAGGCTTCTATTTTTTTTTTAGAGACTGGGACACAGGGACACCAGCAGAATTCATTTTAGAAGAATGAACCTAAACCTTCTAGACAGATAGACTGGCGAGAATCTTTGGAGGATACCTGTGTGTATTTCAGAAGGTCAGAGCAGGAATCTGCAATTAGAAATTGTATGTACATTGCAGAGAAAATGGTCTGAAAAAGGAAGTCTGAGGCCTGTAGTCAGAAAGAACAGGTTAAATGATTAGTGAATCGGAGAAAATATTAAACTATCTACGTCATAACAAAACTGCTTTTCACACCGTGTAGAAAAACACAACTAAATCTCTTTAGCCAAGACCCAGTTTTCATTTCCATCAATTTCTGCAATGTATGAAGAGTTGCAAATTCACAGCCATTAATAAACAAGTTCAAAAGTATGTGAGAGTCAAGTCTGATTTTCCAGAAAGCTGTGTTCCTTAAGTTTTTCATACGAAAATTAAAATTTTTTTCTGTAGTGACTTTTCCTTTGATCAAATGTCATCTCCAAGAAAGAAGAGTATTTTTGATCCTATGACATGGCTGGTAACAATGAATTTTTCTTGATTTGTTACTTAACTACATTGGAACTGACATTCATCCTATAATGTATCTGACAAAACTTATTTCCATGCAAATTTAGATGGGAGTTTTAACAGCCTGTTGAGGGTAGGAAGAAGTACCTGCACACATCACCTGCAGTCTGTCTAGCTTTGGGGAATTCCCTTTTATCCTAAGAGACACCAAAATACCAATCGGGTGAATCATGGTTTTTTAAAAGGTGAGGTCATTTCTAATTATGTAGCCATTGTTCTTAACTAGCACACTGGAGCCAAAGACCTGGTTGTACTAAGAAACTTTGCAATTATATACTATTAACAAAGAGGACAGAGTCATGGGGATCTCATGCAAATAATTCTGTTGCTGTAACAACAGAAATACTAAAACACACTAGAAATTTTGAAGGGGAAATCAAATATTGAAACAAAGGTCAGTGTTGCTACCCACATGGGTATCCTTTAGTCCATTTCCAGTGGTAAAAACTGTGTCCAGGTGCCCTCCACACATCCACATGTAGGAGGGTCTGAGCTCAGATTCCTGTGGACTTATCATGTGTTCCTACCAGTCATCTCAAGACCACTGGTTGTCCTGTGAGAAACACTGTGTCACTGCCATGGTGGTGTCTTAGAGGAACCAGAGGTGGAATCTGTTGTGGTATCTGACTTTAGGTCAACAACAATGAAAATATCATCTCACATTTTTGAGTATTTATTGACTCAGTGAAAGTCTTCTATGGACTTTCCACCTTAACAAAAATTTGATTAAAATTGCAAAAAAAAAAAATTCTGAGTTTAATAACACAGAAGAGGGAGGTGTGTCACTCATATATTAGATTTAATTTGAAGAAACTGGTGTATGGAAACTTCACATTGGTAACTCTCAGCATTGTTTATTTGACAGGGTCTGTGGTGAAGATTCTGTTTTTCCTGATAACAGGGTAACTTGGCCAGTGTTGTAACAATATTACAACTTTTGCCTTGGCAGAACCAGAGAGATGGGCATGACACTAAGCCAAGATGTGATGTAGCCAAAGGGACTTTCTGAGCCTGTGAGAACAGCACAGAGGCAGCTTCTGCATCATGGGGCCAAGGCCTGCCTGGATTAACTATAGCACCTGAGAAAGGTGGAAAGTATGGCAATGCTAGCAGATGTAGCCAATTGTGGAAGAAGTTGGAAATGAGGTTATGGAGGATGATCTAGGCTAGGGTTTCAACAGAAAGGCATTCTGGTATGTACAACAGGGAAAATGAGGGACCTGGCAGGGTCATGTGGGGAAAAAAAGGAGAGAAAAAGACGTTCCACAGCCAATCATGATTAGGTCCTACATGGTTTTGGATTAAGAATTGGATGTCTTTGCAACATAACTGATGGTATTGGAAACTCACGGAGATGTGCCCAGCCAACCACAGATTATGGGGAGGAACCAGGAGAAGTGAGCTGCAGATTTTAGGTTTTGTTTTTAGTTTTATTTTTTTTTTCTGGCAGGCAGTATTTCTGACTGGCATGCTCTGAGATTGGCCTGACTAGACAAAGGGGAGAGGGCACAATGGTGAGTGGGTTTGTGTGTCTGTCTTTGCTTACTGAAGAGAGTGAGATTTAATGGTGGAATTCTTCCATTATTCTAAACCTGTATTTCTTTTAATCAAATGATTCTTTTTCTTCTTTTTTTTTTTTTTACCATAACATGGCATTGAAAACCACAGTCCTGAATACAGTAGTGGGAAGAACCTGAAGTGACAAAGGACCATGTGGGGAGTCATTTCTGTAACACCAGGACAGATTAATTCTCTCCCTGAACAGCATACTCATGCCACTGAACAATCACTGTGTGGAGATCTCATTTGTGTAGCAGGTGGTGGCCGTGGCATCCTTGTATTCTGTGACTGTAGTATTGCTGCCTAGGAGAATCGTCATTTTCATGGGTCTATAGAGAAATATATGATGTGACATTTTGAGCATAGGCTTGTGACCTGAGGCCATGCTGCTTCCTCAGAGATCTCAGCCACTCATAGGGTAGCTGTGAAGTTCACCAGTGTATGGTCCTAACATGTGCAGATGACCACTGTGATCATTCAGATGACAATGTATAAAAAGTGAATGGCACCTTCTCTCTGGTGCCAGATTACTCCAGGGTGACCCCTGACTTATTCCTTTGAACATCTCTGTGGTACCAGCACAGGAAACCAATTCCTGGCCCATGTGTCATCCATATTATCACATGAATTTTTTTTCTCATAAGCTTTTATTGATTATTTTCTAAAAGTTTCTTAGATTTCAAAAATGTTCAGGTCGCACTCCTCATGTAAACTTCCATAAATGTCAAAGAGGACAGGCTGACCACCTCTATAAGTCTCTGGGACAATGAAACTTTACTGTAATTCAAAAAACATTTACCTCTCATTAAATAATTTATGAGGTAAGAAAGATGAACCAACCCAATATTCATAATCTTAGATTTTTAAGAAGTTTCATCTATATAATTTCTCAATCCTATGAGACTTTACTTTCTTGGCCTATGAATTGAATATCACCACAAAGTATAATCTGTAGAGAAAAGTGGTTATTATGGTTTTGATAAAAGACAAGGACTGTAGACATAGAAAGAAGCCACTCTATGAGTTAAATGTCATGTTTGAAAGCCTACAGCTAACACAATACTGTATGGAGAAATACCAAAAATGTTACTAAGACCATAAACCATATAAAAATGGTTCACTTTCTCCACCTACTCAACATTGTACTGTAAGTTTGGCTGAAAGAATTAGCCAGAAAGATAAAATAAAGGTATCCAAATGGGAAAGTGAAAAAGAAAATGATGTATTTTAACAGACAACCTAATGTTACATGTAGAAAACATTAAAGATTTCATCCACCACCCCCCAAAACATGTTAAAACTAATAAACTCAGTGCAGTTGCAGCAGACAGACAGCCTCATTTCATATCTTTCCATCAACAATGAAAATCTCAAAAGTGAATTAAGAAAACAGTTCCATTTACAATACCATTGGAAAGACTAGAATGCTTTGGAATAAGCTTAACTGAGGATGTGGAAGATGTATACACTGGACACTACCAAAGAATTCTAAAAGAATGGAGTACTATGCAGCAGAAATAAGATGGAGCCCCTCCCCTTCTTGACAGCATGGATGGAACTGGAGAGCATTATGCTAAGGGAAATAAGGTGGGCTGTGAAAGAAAAATACCATATGATGTCACATACAAGTAGAAGCTAATCAACAAAACAAACAAATGAGCAAAATATAACCAGAGATGCTGAAACAAAGAACAAACTGACAATAACCAGAGCGCAGTGCAGAGGGGGATAATAAGGAAAAAATATGAAGAGTCATCAAGGAACATATATAAAGGAAGCATGGAAAAAGACAGAGGTATGGCATTGAGGGTGGGACAGGAGGCATGTGTGGGCTGGATGGAGTGGTAGCAGAATAATGGAAACAACTATGCTTGAACAATAATAAAAACAAGATGAGAGATAATGTTCAAACACCATCATGTAAGTAATTAAAATAATTTTAAACAAACCGAGCCTCCAATTAAAGAAAAAATAAAAGTAAAACTCTTCTTAAAATATTAACAGAAGGTTTTCTTACATCATAGTTTTACAGGTCCTCACACAAGTTCCCCTTCCATGTACCACAGAAATTGAGCTACAGGGACACTAGGATGATTAAATTTTATGGAATGGGCACAGGCCCTTTTGATAGACACTTTCTGAATGATAACACTAGCAAAATAATTTTAAGGAGACTCGTGTGTATTCCAGTTGGCAAAAAAAAAAAAAAAGTGTAATTACCAATTGCAATTACATTTCTAAAGAGAATCCTCTAAAATATGGAGGTCCGAGGCCTGCAATCAGGAAGAACCTGTGTGAAGGTTAACGACTCTGAGGGAACCTTAAGGCCTCTGAGTCATAACCAAACTGCTTTCTGCACAGTAGATGGAAACACAAGTAAATCCTTGCAGACAAGACACAATTTGCATCTGCATCACTTCCTGAAATTTATACAAAGGTGCAAAATGAAATTCCCTGAACAGAGCCAGAACCTGATCTCCTGGGTGGCTGTGCTTCTGGAGATTTCCATTCAGACATTATATTTATCTCCACAGTCACTTTCCCAGTCATCAAAATTAATCACTAAGGGACAAGTGTGTTCTTGACCCTACAACATGGCTGGTGTCACCTGGTTTAGCCTGATTAGTTAGTTACCTAGGTGCAGAGGAACTGACATTCACCACATAGTTTGCTTCGATGAGGGTTTTCCATGACAAATATAATGGGAGTTTTAACAGCCTCTTGAAGTGAAGAAGCTTTACCCAAATACTTCACCTCCAGTTTCACTGGCTTTGGATGATGTCTTTTCTGCAAGAGGTACCAAAAGTCTAAAGATGTCAAGCTTAGCTCTGTAAAGTATGAGGTCATTTCAAACCCCATGGGCATCAGTGTGAACTAGAACATCTGAACTAAAGCCTTGGTTCTATTACTGAAGTTTCCAATTATACCTCATTAAAAAGAAGAACAGAAATGTACTGAACTCATGCAAATATATTATTGGCACAGAAGGAAGAATGCCCAAGAGACTTTAAAAGTCTTTTGAAACACATCAAAGAGATACCCTAAAATCAGTGTTGTTACTCACATTGTTGCCCTCTTGTCCATTCCCATTGTCTACAACAGGTACCCTCCACATGTGTTCATGGACAAGACACAGAACTCAGATTCTCTAAGCTCTTTACCTTCTCTCATTGTTTTCACACAACTATTGCCCATTCTCTGAGGGACACAGTGTCACAATGACCCCTCCACTGTGGATGTGGTACACATACAACCAAACCAAGGTGGGGGTAGACTGAGATGTGGCCTTAAGTCAACAATAATGACAATGTCGGTTTACATTTTACTAGTGTTTATTGACTCAATGCAAATCTATTCCCCCTCAGAACAAATAAAGTATGATATTGCAAAAAACTACTTTATTTAGGGTTTAACAACATAGAGGGGGAAAGGAGAGTCACTCATGTTTCACATGCAGGTGAAGCGGAGCACTTTTACCAGAACTCAGGGGGTTGTAGGCTTTACACTCATAATAACCAGCATCCCATTTCTGAACAGGGTCTATGGTGAGGTTTCTGTGGTCAAGTGACAGCTTGGTTCTCTCCGAGAGCAGCATACTTCTGCCATTGAATAACCACTTTATGGTGCCATGGTTTGTGTAGCAGGACATGACCACAGCATCCTTATTCTCTGTGACTGAGGTTTTGCTGGCTTGGAGGGTGGGCACAGCCATAACCCCTGTGGAGAAACAGAGAAAATTTCTCATTGAGAATGGGATTCAGACATGCAGCCACATGGCTTCCTCAGAGATCTCAGCCACTCACAGCCCACAGTGACTTATGTAAAGGTCACCAGAGGGTGGTCCAGGCAATTGGAGGACAATTGTCTAAGTTCAGGTGACAATATTAAGGAAAGAGCTGCAAATCCTCTCTGTCCCCATATAACCTCAGGCAAAGTATAGCCAGGACACTGAAAAAAAGAACAAACTGACAGTAAGCAGAGGGGAGGGAGGAGGTGACTAACAAGGACTTTGTATAATTCTACTCTTCCCACAAAATTCAGGTGATAGACCAAACTCCATTTCTGGCAACATGCAGGTCTTGTTCAGGAGCCCTGACTGGTGACCGCCTCAGGAACCTTGTGACTTGGGCACCCATTAAACTGTCTCACACTCAGCCTTTCTAGGAGGCCAAACCCAACCTAGCACAGGCTCACCAGGGTCCTTGGAGTAAAGATTTCTAGGACAGGATTCTTAGGAGGGGTTTCTGAGCTGAGCTGTGTAAGAATTTTAGGAGGCCTCTCAGACTATGTTCTGACCTAGTACAGTAGAGTCATTCTCAAGGCCAAGTGAACAGCTAGGTGCTCAGAAGGCTGAAATGAGTCTGGTCTCCCTCTGCTGACTTACTCCCATCAAACTGATCCTTCTATGTGCATTGACAGTCTGCAAGGCAGAAATTTGAGAAGGGAACTGAGGTCTTAGAAACTTTGTCTGCATTCTTTGTGTATCCTGCATGAAGTGCTAAAATCCACCCTGAATCAGAATGCCAAGGGGAATGGAGGTAGTATCCAGGGTGTATTAGTACTGTGTGTGAAGTTTAGTTCACCCCACCTGACACCCAGAGGTCAGAGAGCAATCATTCACGGTATACATGAAGCCATCCACATGCTATCATTATTTGGCAGCTTTGAAGGTGGACCACTACAGTGTAGATTCCTGAGTGTTTCACGGACACAGTCTTTAGCATCAAGGACCCATCATCCTTTACCATCACTTCTGCACCTGGAGGCCCTCTTACATGGCTTCCTTGTTTTACTGAAAGATATGCAATATTATTGTGGATGTCAAGGTTTCCTCCCCGGTACCACAGGAAGAGTGTTGGATTGGGAGCTGCATGATGGATAGGTAGTGTCACATCCGTCCCCTCTAGAGTACTGATCGATTCTACTCTCACTTGGGCTGTGGAGGGCTGGATCCAGGAGTTTAAGAGTGAGACTAGGAAATAAGAAAAAAAGCACCATTATTAGTATTTACATTTTGGAATAGAAATAGGGGTCCCTGAATCCTTAGCAGGTCTCTTTATGTCTCAGATTTGGTCTGCAGATGAGTTTGCTTCTCTGAAGTCAATGCCAGAGACATGGCCCCCTTTACGTCAGCACCTCTCAAGGTTTTATTTTGGGAGTTTCAAATATTCTTCTCCAGATGTTTGTCTCACTCACCCATTCTTTGTGCCCAGACTTGATATGACACTCAGAGGCATTTTTGAAAGGCACCTTTACTGATCA